>PVJN01004030.1:52953-66444 GCA_004026805.1 Lasiurus borealis | reverse complement strand
GAAATGACGAGAAGGAAATCGTTGTGTGTCTCGGGAACCATGTGGAATTCCAAGATAAGAAAAACAGTTGCTAATTTGAGTATAAAAGCAGGAAACATGATACACTTGTTTCCTTTTGGGCAAACACGAGCCCGCCAGGGGTTGTGTGAAAATTATTTCTCTCCTGCGGGATCACAGAGGCATAGGGACCCAGAGTGCCACTCCGGGCCACGCTGGCTTCTCTTTCGCTCTCTGTCTGCTCCTCTCTCTCCCGTTTCTGGTGGACAGTATGGCCAATAACACAACAAGTTTAGGAAGTCCCTGGCCAGAAAACTTTTGGGGTAAGATATTTTCTTTACCTGTTTATTTTATTTTATTTTTTTTTAATTTAAACTTAGGATGCAGGGAAATGTATTGTGATGTATAAAAACACTGGATGTCTCAGAGACCTTTTGCTTACTGTAAACTGACTGTTTTCCTGGATTGATTATAGTAGATTTTTTTTTAAATATAAAATGTCTTTATTGCGGGCTATCAAGACCCTCAGAGAAAGCTGGGCAACAGGCATTGACTGGCTGGTGTTACAAACTGTAACCAGAAAAGAATAAGAATAAAGATGAGAAACAAGGCAGCAGTCAGTTCTTGCTCTTTGGAGGATGATGATGTATGTGTCTTTTGTGGGAAAATGAAGTTGTATTTGTTTAAGGTTATGGGTCTTATTGAACGGAACCAAGAATTCCTGCAGAGGCTGCCTTACCATGCGTGGCCAATGCCACACGTTTTCATTCCCAAAGGAAACCTAACTAAGAAGTCAGCACGTCAGGAGCAGTGATACCACAGAGAAAATGAGGAATCTCATCATGAAATTAGAGGGGAAACGGAACCAGAAGAAGCTGAGAGGGAGTAACACCCCGTCTCAGGTTCTAGAAGAGTCCAGGGCAGGAGAGAAAGGCACCGCACAGAGGCCTGTGTTCAGAACCAGCTGCTGTGCCAACCAACACCGCGGCCTGTGCCCTCGGCAGCACCAGCTGCTCAGGCAGAGGTACCGGGAGGGCCTGGCTGTGAAACCCACATGTCCTTGGGGTTCAGGGCAATTTTCAAAATCAGGGGAGCCATGCGAATGACACCCAGAAAAAGACCTCAGAGAAGAAAAGGGTTTTTTTAGGGGGAGATCCCTGTTTATTGATCCAGAACCTTGAGAGAACATTCCAGACTCTCTGCTGCAGTCCCGGGGGCTATTTTGGGAACAATGAGGGGAAAGGTGAGCAGCGGTGGCCGACCGCCCCTGGCAGCTTCCCTGACGCCTCCACCAGCGCGGAAACTGCATGCAGGGAATGAATTAATCATGCTTTCTGCCACCCACCAGTGATGTTTGCTCCGATTTGCTTAAATTATATCAGGGGACATCCTATGATAATTATAGAACAAAATTAGGAAGAAAAAGAAATAAATTATATTTGCATATCTAAAAAATGGCTTGGTAGGCTTCTTCAGGTAGACACCAGCAGATGCTAAGTCTTCGCATTGTAGACTTGTAGACATCTAATTATATGTTTTTTACAACTTGGTGTCCCTATAACAGAGACAGTGAATGTCCCCAAAACCAGCTAGAATGCGTTTACACTGAATTCATCGTTACAAAATCTAAGGAGCAGTGTAAATGAATTCAACAGCAAAAATTAATTGGTAAAGCCAAATCTTTTTTTTTTTTTTCCCAACAACCAAATCTCACTCAGGTTCACTTCGGGAAAGGGGAGCATTAGCCACTGAGTAAAACATGGACGGGAATCATTAAGTGAACCGGAAGCTGTAAGAGCAACTGTTTTGTTGGGAGTCTGTTTGCCAATCCTCAAAGTGATCATTTTTTTAAATATAGAAATCTGTGCTTGAGCAGGAATTCAAACTCAAGGTTCCAAAGATAGCTCCCAGGGTTTCTTTGTCTTAGCATGCGAATATAATGGAAAAGAGATAAAAAGAATGAAAACCAGGAAGAGGAGTGTTATGTTGATAAGCATTCACAGAGTCGGGGCAACTGTGTTGAGCAGATACAATGTTTTGGGTAGAAAATATGGAAAAGATCATATTGTTTTTTTCTGAAGTAAGAAATATTAAGTGGCAAGTGCGAAAGTGGAAATGGGAATGTATAAAAGATAACAGTTTCTTGGAACGTAAATGCCCATCTTTTTCTCTTCCTTTCTTATGTGTATCTAAATGGATATCTATTTTGATCACTGGCTCCACAGACATATTCTTTTGAAAATCTTGTGAAATGCAGTGTGAGGCATTGCCCATGGCTACGAAAGTCAACTGGTTGTTTCTCACTGAATTTGGAGAAGAACAGAAAGACCAGCTTAGAAAAAGAAAACTTGAGCGTTCAGCATAGCAGTTTCTGACTTAACATGCTTAAGCTGCATAAAACGAGGTCATTACCAATCCTGACAGTTGGCATTTGCAAAACTTATTGCTATTGAGTGCTGTGCGAGTGTTGAAGCAGTTAGTGCAGGCTGGGCAGCAGAATCAGCCTGAGGGGGACGACCAAGGCGAAGATACCCCCTGGCAGTTCTCGTTCTGCTTAAAACTATGCTGTTCACATCGCCGGGAACCCAGAGAGAGGTAGCGGGCAGAGGTGGCTGTGCCCAGTGCAGTGAAATACACTGAGCGGCCCCCTGGGTCCCTGGAGCGCTACAGAGCACATTCTGTGGCTAAACTTCCTGCCTTACTGTGTGGCTTTTCTCCTTTGGCTAACAGTGTCTGTGTGCTTGGCTAGCATTGTGTGTGTGATTGGCTAGCATTATGTGTGTGCTTTAATAGCATTGTGTGTATATTTGGTTAACATTGTGTGTGTGTTTGGCTAGCATTGTGTGTGTGTTTGGCTAACATTGCAGTATATTTGGCTAGCACTGTATGTGTGATTGGCTAGCATTGTGTGTATATTTGGCTAGCATTATATGTGTGATTGGCTAGCATGCGTGTATATTTGACTAGCATTGTGTGTGTGTTTGGATAGCATCGTGTGTGTGCTTGGCTAGCATTGTGTGTGTGTGTTTGGATAGCATTATGTGTGCTAGCGTTGTGTATATATTTGGCTAGCATTGTGTGTGTGTTTGGATAGCATTATGTGTGCTTGAATAGCATTGTGTGTGTGTTTGGATAACATTATGTGTGCTAGTGTTGTGTGTATATTTGGCTAGCATTGTGTGTGTGTTTGGATAGCATTGTATGTGTGCTTGAATAGCATTGTGTGTGTGTTTGGCTAGCATTGTGTGTATATTTGGCTAGCATTGTGTGTGTGTTTGGATAGCATTGTATGTGTGCTTGAATAGCATTGTGTGTATATTTGGCTAGCATTGTGTGTGTGTGTTTGGATAGCATTATGTGTGCTAGCATTGTGTGTATATTTGGCTAGCATTGTGTGTGTGTTTGGCTAGCATTGTGTGTGTGTTTAGCTAGCATTGTGTGTGTGTTTAGCTAGCATTGTGTGTGTGTTTGGCTAGCATTGTGTGTGTGTGTTTGGCTACCATTGTGTGTATATTTGGCTAGCATTATATGTGTGATTGGCTAGCATGCGTGCATATTTGACTAGCATTGTGTGTGTGTTTGGATAGCATTGAATGTGTGCTTGGCTAGCATTGTGTGTGTGCTTGGCTAGCATCATTGATTTAGGAGCTTGCATTTATTTACCTCAATAAATCCTCTCCCAAATGGCAATGTCTGTCCTCAAGAAGATTACATTCTTGAAGGAGATTCTGTGCTCATACATTCGCAAATAAATGCCTTTATTGTCATGGGATAAAACAAGATAGCATATGGTAAAATGGCAATGATGGATAGTATATTACAAATTTTAAGAAAACATGGCAGAAATGGTTCCTAAATCCTTTTTAGAAGAAAAGAGACTGCCTGTTTCTAGAAGGCCAGATAAGATTCAAATAGAGAGATAATCCTAGGAAGGACTTCTCATTCATTCATTTTTCCTTTATTCACTGATTAACTCATTCATTCATATATTTATCAACTTCTTTAGTTTACTCAGAAGCATTGACTTGCCACATATCCTATATAATAAAAGCCTAATATGCAAATCAACCAAATGGAGAAACGACTGCTGGAATGACCTGTTGCTATGATATGCACTGACCACCAGGGGCCAGATGCTCAACACAGGAGCTGCTCCCCGCCCTCAGGCCCCAGACTGGCCAAGGCAGGTACCTGCAGGGGTTTCCTAGTCACCCCGCTGGTCACCCCATAGATCTGCCTGATCACTGGCCAGACCTAGGGACCATACCCCTGTACAAATTTTGTGCATCACACCTCTAGTTACTCTATAACAGGCAATGTGTTAAGTATTAGGACAGAAATAAGGCCTAGCTGGAGAGTTTCAGGGAGCTCAGGAGAAATGTTATCAGCAAATATGCACAAGTAAGTACACTCAAGCCACATTTGTTGAGAAGTGAATGGCTTGAGGCAGAATTGTGTAAAGTATGACAGTGTAAAAGTTTGAGCAAGTTTAACATTATAATCCTCAATTTCATGATCTGGGTCTTCCCTCTTTCCTCTTCCCTAAGACTTTTTCTCTAAGATGGTGGTTGGGAGGGGGGGTGGGTGGAAGGGGTGGGATAATACAGTGGTACCTCGAGATATGAGTGCCCTAACATATGAGATTTTTGAGATACGAGCCGTCGAGCGAGCAATTTTTGCTTTGACATACGAGCAACATTTGAAATAAGAGTAATCGCATGGATTGGCCAGCTGCACACGACCCTCCAGTTTACCTCGACTCGAGTGTCTCATTGTTTCCCACGCCTCAAGGTTACGAAATGAATTAAACTCGTATCTCAAGGTACCACTGTATATTATTGGGATATTGGAGAAAGCATGTCTTTGGTTCTTGAGAGAATATTTTTAGTTCTGATACTTCCCGTATGGTCAGTCAAATATCTGTCGAAGAGTCTGGCCCCTGGTAGTCAGTGCACATCATAGAGACTGGTTGATCAGTAGAATGTCTGCCCCCTGGTAGTGCACATCATAGCGAGCGGTTGAGCAGCCTTAGCATATCATTAGCATATTATGCATTGATTGGTTGAACGGCCAATGACTGGACACTTAGCATATTAGGCTTTTATTATATAGGATGTTTCTACTGTCTATGCAAAGCCTTAAGTCAGGAAGAAGTCTGGTGGCAGAGGGCAGTGCGGGATGGACTTAGATGAGCCATTAAGAGTAGAGGTGAGCAGAGGTCATTAAATACAGATCGACTTTTAGGAGTTTACTCGTATTCAAATATGGGGGGCATAGAACAGAAAAGTGGTGTGATTTCCAGAGGTTCACTGTGGCTACTATATTGAGCATAGATCATAATGGGGAGAGTAGGACAAAAAGACCAGATAAAAGGCTACTATAATATTCCAGGTCACAGATGCCAACTGCTTGGACCATGAAGGTGGCAGAGTTAATAAGAAGTTGAATTCTGGATAGAGAGGCATTGTGAAAACAGACTAAAGAGGATTTCCTATTAGATCAGTGGTTCTCAACCTGTGGGTCGAGGCCCCTTTGGGGGTCAAACAACCCTTTCACAGGGGTCGCCGAAGACCATCAGAAAACACCTATTCCCCATGGTCTTAGGAACCAACAGACTGCTCCTCTGTGTAGTAAAGTGTAACAATGTAGTTTACTGTTGCCCTATGAAGACTGTTACCCATGCTATACCATGATTCAAGACAAAAATTTCATTTATTTATAATTAGAAATAAATATTTCACAATATATAATTACATATTGTTTTTGTGATTAATCACTATGTTTTAATTATGTTCCATTTGTAACAACGAAAATACATCCTGCCTATCAGATATTTACATTACAGTTCATAACAGTAGCAAAATGACAGTTATGAAGTAGCAATGAAAATAATTTTATGGTTGGGGGTCACCACAACGTGAGCAACTGTATTAAAGGGTCGTGGCATTAGAAAGGTTGAGAACCACTGTGTTAGATGATATGCAAATAAAAGTAATTACTCTGTTGAAATTATTGTAATTGAGTTTTCTGTGCCCTAAATATTATTCTCTCTGAAAAGCTTTTGCCAACATCTTATTGCTTGAAACAGTCTCCTCTCTACTCGAGGGAACCAAGAACAGCATGCTAGTGCATAGCTGCTTTGGTAATAGTTACGCTTCATTATTCTTATAATTGTAAAGGATTTTGTGACTAGATCAACGTTCTATTCTGTTATCAAAGACTAAAATTACTCTTCAGATATTGGAACGATTCAACTCAAGGCCACTAGATGGTAGCCTCTACTAAATTGTAATACTAACAAAATTGGAGGTAATGATTAGATTTACTGAAAAACAGATTCAGTATTAGAATATTAGAATTGGGAGGCACTGTAGAGACTGTGAGTAGGCCAAAATTAATAGCATGACTTGGGCAAGTTAAATGCCCATTATAATAAAAATTATTGATTGAGGACATAGGGGCCAGTCCCTTGCTAGTTATATAGACACAATACAAATTAGAATAACAACACCTAATTTATATGCCATACCTTACTGATCTTATTTATTTATTGTTCCTTGCTTTTATGTTTACTTATTTTTGTTGAATTTATTTATTGGGGTGTGTTGGTTAATAAAATTATATAGATTTCAGGTGTGTAATTCTGTAATTGTATACTCTACTGATTTAGAATTTGTTCTTTTTTGCCTTCAAATGGATATCTGCATTTTTTTTAAAGTAATTGTTTGGTCTCATTATGTGCATTATATTGCAATTATATGACGTGAAATTATGGCTCATTTAGCTTCCCTTAAGAATGTTGAGAAATAAGAAGCAAACTGTCCTCAAAAGAGAAATATCTGAGCCAATATATTTTTCAGGTATATTTTCTTTATAGTAATTGTTATTTTTTTAATATATTTTATTGATTTTTTACAGAGAGGAAGGGAGAGAGAAAGAGAGTCAGAAACATTGATGAGAGAGAGACATCAATCAGCCGCCTCCTACATGCCCCACAGTGGAGATGTGCCCGCAAGCAAGGTACATGCCCCCGACCGGAATCGAACCTGGAACCTTTCAGTCTGCAAGCCGACGCTCTATCCACTGAGCCAAACCAGTCTCGGCTATAGTAATTATTTTTAAAAGCTCCCAAAATTCATGGGCAGAAGTCTGCCAGAGTTGAACTACATAATTTTAAAGCTGCATGGCCAATAGACAGTTTTTATTATAGATTTTCTGGATTCACAGTTTGTGTCAGAAAAATCATTCACTATAAATAAAAAGTCTCCTTATGCAGACCATTCTGGAATGGGCTATTATGATTGTGGTTCTTGATATTTCTTTCTTATTGCTTTCCTGCATTTCCACATTTGCTCTTGCAGTTTATATTTAAGGGATCTTAGCAAGATACATCAGCTTTTTACCATATACTTCAGCAAATCTTAGAGAGTCTTATGTCATTACTCTCATTTATAAGTATCAAAAAATACTGCATATTTAGCAAGGACGTAAGAATTCATGCAATGATTTCTAAAACAGATATTTGACTGACCATATGGGAAAAGAAGTCATGTGCACTTAACTGAACAACAAAATTGGGCAAATCCATATCTAAGGCAGTATAATTTTCTCTCTCATTTTTATAATTTCTATAGCTCCAACTTATTGCATTTATATTCTTTCAAAATTTAAATAATTTATTATTAATATGTACATATTATTCTCAGGTACTTTTGGCTTTCAATATTTAATCCTCTTCAGCTATGTCTATAACCATATACAGTCTTACATTTACAATAACCACTTATTTCAAATCATAATTATCTATTCTGCCTACATTGTGAGCCCAGACACTAGGTCTATGATGTCAAATGGAAATATTACCAACCCATAGGAAATAATAATTTAAAACAGATATATTATCAAATTGCTCTTATGAGACTATTATTCTACTTTTAGTACCACTAAAAGTAATAATCTTTCACACACAAAACATAGTTGTCATTTACGAAGATTGTGGTGGTTGAAAATATTCTTTAACAACTTATCTACTGGAGTTTGCATATGACCCTTGTTTTCTTATATCAGAACAAGAATAGATTTTGGAAAGAAAGTCAGCTGGCATATATTTCTCACTCCATGTATTTTGGTTTCCTTTGCTAATTTTCTCAATCACTTTAAGGAGAAGAAATGATTTCTCCCTGATTATATATTTTGAAAGTTTCTATTTTTTTTTCTTGACATTGAACCTGATGCTATTTCTCACTATAGATAAACCATTTTATTTGCCAGAAGAGACCATGGTCCAGAGGTTGAAAGGGTAGATACACTGAGAAACACTTGTATGGAAACTCCTATAAATCTCCAAATGCTTTTCCTGGGCAACTGACTGTTTCAAGCTCCATTTCATTGAAATAAAGTAAATATATGTGTTTGGCCTCATCTAATATACCTGCTTATATCCTGATATATGTAGGATCCTCAATCAAACCCTAGTGGTTATATCAGTTTATATATAAAAGCCAGGGCGTCTACTTTCTGAACTTGACTATTTATCTCCTCATTTTATGTTGTACATGAGTGAAAGCCATAGTCTCCTGACCGGTGCTGATGTCAATATTCAATTAATAAAATAAATCATGTTAGTTTTGTCTTGGCTCAGTTGCCTGGAATGCCACCCCAATACATAAAAAATGTTTGTGTTTGATTCCCATCAAGGCTCAGACCGAGGCTGCTGGTTTGATCCCTGGTTGGGGCACTTAGGAAAAGCAAATGACCAATGTTTCTGTCTCAGATTAATGTCTCTTTCTCTCTTCCTCTCTCTCTAAATATCAATAAACATATCCTTAGTGAGGATTTTAAAAAATCATCTTAGTTCTACTCTATAAATCTTACAATCTTTCAATATCAATAAAATGAGAAATCTGAGTCCAAGGCATTTTTAAGAGTTTGTTTTAGCGAAAACCCCATATCTCTGTTTCTATATTTGAAGTTGTTGATATTTAAAATCCTCTAATGGAGGCTGTTGATTCAGGGAAATATATCAATAGAAAACATAATATTCTTTACCATGATTTTCCTAAGTATTTTTGTTCATAACAGACTTTGAAATCTGGTGTCCAGCCTTGTCTTCCTATGCCAGAATCCTGAGAGTCATTCTAGAATCCTCTTTTCCTCTGCATAGCAAAGTATGATGTTTTTACTGGTTGACTTATTTCTAGATGTTGAAGGTGGGAGAAGAATTGTGTCCTTTAATGGTTTTTAATTTTCTTTTCTCTCAAAGGATCCCCAATTTCCCCTTACTCTTTTTCTCCTTCATTGTATAGTTGCCTAAAGCTCCTTTCTTTCTTTTCCTTTGTTGTTTCTAAGAAGCTTCATGGAGACAGAATTTACCCACTGCAAGGGGACATTTAAATGGTTTTTATTCTAGCCACAGAGTTGTGTGGCCGTCACCACCATCTAGTCTGAGAACATTTTGTCCTTCACAAAGAAACCCTGTTCTTATAGCAATCTCTCCCAATCCCTCCCATCTCTCCCACCGCCCTAAGCAAGCACTATGTGCTTTCTATCTCCCCAGTTTTGTCTGTTCTGGACATTTCCTATAAATGCTATCAGATGAGAGGTGATCTTTGGCAGTCTTTCCAAAGAGATCTGCCTCCTCACATAACTGTATGCACCAAAAGCTTCTTTCCCAAAGTCCTGTGTTCAGGGACCAGAATACCTTTTCATCATTTTTAGTTTTTCCAGAATTGTCTTTCTTGTCCATGAAGGCTTTCGGTGGAAGCATGGAAGATAATTGATTGGCACCTTTTTTTGTTTGTTTGTTTGTTTTAAACATTTTATTGATTTTTTTACAGAGAGGAAAGGAGAGGGATAGAAAGTCAGAAACATTGATGAGAGAGAGACATTGATCAGCTGCCTCCTGCACACCCCACAGTGGAGATGTGCCCGCAAGCAAGGTACATGCCCCCAACCGGAATTGAACCTGGGACCTTTCAGTCTGCAGGCTGACGCTCTATCCACTGAGCCAAACCGGTCTCGGCTCTGTTGTTTTTCATAGTTCATTGTCAAGGTTACTTTAACTTGGATGTCACTGTCTTCTCATTATGCTGAAGGCATGGGTTTTGTACAGTTTCATTTGTTCATTTTGTTGTTCTCCAATGTTTTGTGTTTTTTTTTCTTTTGGAAGAAATATTAGGGTTCTTATTTTATTATATTGCTGCCATTGTCTTGGAAACTTTGAATTCCTATAACTTCTTTTCTGGGCTCCAAATATTTGGGGCCCCGATAGCGGTTAATTTGGAATTTTACTCTATTACTAGCAAGGCTTACGTTAGATTCTAATGTTATTTATTTGCTTTTTTCAGATAGAGTCTAACGCAATAAAAATCCTCATCTCAAGAGACTGCATTTTCAGGTTATGACTCAGTTATTATTTTTGTGAGACACATTTTGGAAGAACAATACTGGGTCTAAGAGATATTTTTGTGAATCATCCTGTAATTCAGAAGTCATCTTCCCATTATAAAAAATTATTGTTTAGATTTAATATAAACAATTGTCTTAGGGGATTTTTATCTTTCTAAAGATAATTGGGGAAGTAGGAGATAACAAATATAATCTTTCCTCAGGAGATAAATGTAACAATAAAAGGTGGAAAGACATCAAATATATCTTAAAATTAAGGAGCAATAATCATTCTTATATATTCATCAAGATTAGCTTATTTTGTTTTTTCTGAATTACTGATTTTCATAGACTACAACAACAAACTGGTAAAAATAAATAAATAAACTTGGCCTGACTGGTTTGGCTCAGTGAACAGAGCGTCGGCCTGCGGACTGAAAGGTCCCAGGTTTGATTCCAGTCGAGACATGTACTTTGGTTACGGGCACATCCCTGATAACGGGTGTGCAGGAGGCAGCTGATCGATGTTTCTTGCTCATCGATGTTTCTGACTTTCTGTCCCTTTCCCTTCCTCTTTGTAAAAAAAATCAATAAAATATATAGTTTTTAAAAATGACCTTGGCGATCATAAAGTCTAACTCTATTAAAAAAATAAAAAAACAGATAAATCTCAACAAATTTCTTAAAAATCACAAACATGTTAGGGATGAAGCTGAATTGGAATTAGCTTTTGCCATGTAACAATCCAACTCACAAGGCAGTGGCCTAAAGGACCATTGACGTGGCTCATAACTCTGGGCTTGGCAATTGGTATGCAGATCAGCTTAATGTATTTCCCGTTGGCCTTCTCTCCTGTATCACACTCAGGTGCTGGATTGACCAGAACCCGAATTATCTAATGATCCCACTTACATAAAGTGGTACCTCGAGATACGAGTTTAATTTGTTCCGTAACCTTGAGGCGTGGGAAACTATGAGACGCTTGAGTCTCGGTAAACTGGTGGGTCGTGTGCAGCCGGCCGATCTGAGCAATGACTCCTCTCTCAAATGTTGCTCGTATTTCAAAGCAAAAATCGCTCGCTCGAAGGCTCGTATCTCAAAAATCTCGTATGTTAGGGCACTCGTATCTCGAGGTACCACTGTATTTGGAGTTTGGCAGGCTCTGGGTCAGGGCCACAAGCGTAACTGACCATGTAACTGTCAGCCACCACGAGGCCAGCCTGAGTGAGCCCATCGCTGGCAGTTGCAGGGCTCCCGGGAGCAGAAGGGGTGGAAGCTTTCCATTGAGTCCCACTGACCCAGGCAAGTCATGAAGGCGGACCAGATTCCGGGGGCGGGGAAGCGGATTCTACCTCCTCCCGGAAGGGACTTCAAAGACTTTGAAAACCCCCTCCTTTTGTTTTCCCGATCTCACAACCCCGTTTCGTTCGTTTCCGGGTAAGCAATCACATGACATGGCTTACTCCTCTCCTAAGGAGTAACTCATCGTTGAATGAAATGGAGGTGTCTCCATCCAAAAGGCTATACGTGAAGTGGAGCTTGAAGAATGAGTTTTCAAGACAGAGATGTAAAAATTGTATCTAGATACAGTGGTACCTCGAGATACGAGTTTAATTTGTTCCGTCACCTTGAGGCGTGGGAAACTATGAGACGCTCGCCTCGCGGTAAACTGGTGGGTCGTATGCAGCTGGCCAATCCACGCAATTATTCGTATCTCAAATGTTGCTCATATTTCAAAGCAAAAATCGCTCGCTCGATGGCTCAGATCTCAAAAATCTCGTATGTTAGGGCACTCGTATCTCGAGGTACCACTGTATAAAGAAAAAAAATACAGGGGAAAGCACAGAATTGAAGAGAGAATGACAGGCGTTGGGTTAGTGAGACAATCCACATGGCTCATGAATGAGATGATGGGGTAGAGAATGGAGAAATGTGGGGGGCGGGAAGGCGGAGGGTGTCTTTCCATTCAAAGCAGGGCCTCTGTGACCCCGTTTCATTGAAGACCATGTGTGTAGTTCCCACAAAGGAGCAGTGGAATTTCCATTCGGGTAAGGTTCTCTGCCCTCGCCCATTTCCTGCCAGCACAGGAAATCTGAACACATGCGCGTTCTGTGAAGTGAAAGATACCAATGTATAGAAGAGATTCTACGGAAAACCAGGGCTCAGGAATTTTATTATCAAACAAGGACATCACAGCAGCGTGAACCAGAACTCTGGGGACAGAGAAAGAGCCCCGTAGTCTGTCTAGGTCATGTTATCGATGAGCCGTAGATGTAAGTGACAGTCCAGAATTTCAGAGAATATAGCATAAATCAGTCAGCCCGCACTTTCTGGCTCAGAATGAGCTCAGAAAGCGAGACGTCATGAGCCCTGCAGGTAGGAGACACGGATGGGCTTGATAAGAAAGGACAGAGGGAAGGCAAAATCAATGCGATCACAAATTCCTTGTGAACTCAGAACATTGCTTACCGCTGTAACGCAAATGGAAATAATCTTTCAATTATCTTTGCAGCCTTATAAAAATTTAATCAGCTACATAATGGCCTTTAAAAAAAAAAAGAAAAAACCACCACGAGACTATATTTATGACTTCTTTCTTATAGATGATAAAATGGCCCTGGCCAGTTTGGGTCAGTGAATAGAGAGTCAGCCTGTGGACTGAGAGGTCCCGGGTTTGATTCTGGTCAAGGGCACATGCCTGGGTTGTGGGCTCAGTCCCCAGTAGGGGGCATGCAGGAGACAGCCAATCAATAATTCTCATCATTGACGTTTCAATCTCTCTCTTCCTCTCCCTCTCTGAAATCAATAAAAAAAAATTTTAAAAAAGGATGATAAAATAATGTCACATGAAATGATACAGATAAAATATTATTTTACTAGTATATCTTTTTGCTTAAATGGAAAAAAAAAGTTTTTACTCGTTCATACCCATCTACTACAATTTTCTATTTCTCTAATTTAAATCAGTGTTAATCATATAGGGCAGTGGTTCTCAACCTTCCTAATGCCACGACCCTTTAAGACAGCTCCTCATGTGGTGGTGACCCCCAACCATAAAATGATTTCCGTTGCTACTTCATCACTGTCATTTTGCTACTGTTATGAACT
>PVJN01004030.1:20453-47953 GCA_004026805.1 Lasiurus borealis | reverse complement strand
AGAAAATTCCCCCTTTTCAACCAATTTCAAATATTTCCTTTTTGCCTTCTTAATGATTTTATTGATTCACATATCCCTTCTCTCTCTAGTGTTATTACTACTATTTTAAGTTGGGACCCATGAGAACAGACTCTGAAATGGTCATTTGTGTGCAGAAGTTTTGATGGGGTCGGGGAGCTCTCAGCAAGGAATATATCTGTGAATGAGTGAGGGGACAGTGTTGGGAAGAAGAGGTTAAAATGAGTGGCAACAGCCAATCCTATAGAGAGAGCTAGACTGTCCCTTTAGAGTTGTCCCTAATTGAAACAAAGGACCAAACAGTGGTTAGGGTTAGTGTTAGGGTTAGGGTTAGTGTTAGTGTTAGTGTTAGGGTTAGTGTTAGGGTTAGGGTTAGTGTTAGTGTTAGGGTTAGGGTTAGGGTTAGGGTTAGTGTTAGTATTAGTGTTAGTGTTAGGATTAAGTTAAGGCTGGGGTAGGGGTAGGAGTAGGGTTAGGTCTGAGTGACCTCTGAATGAGATGATATGAGGACACACCCTTTGAATGGGGCTGCCAGGAGCTGCCAGTTATGTTAAACAGTGACTATTCCTGGGGCATGAAGGCTTTTTGAAAAGCTCTAAAGTGACAAAGTCTCTCTCCTTGACCAAATGCCACTCTAGCTCCCGAATTCTTCTCTCAAATAGGCCCTAACTTTTCAGCCTCCATGTTTGTCTCTGCATTGTTCATTTTTATCAAGAATCCTGCTAAATTTAACCATGATAATCCATCCTTTCTCTCTGATAACTCTTTTTATTAATTATATATTTTTATGGAGTTCAGAGAGGAAGGGAGAGGGAGAGAGAGAAATAAACATCAATGATGAGAGAGAATCATTTACTGGCTGCCTCCTGCATGCCTGCACTGGAGAGGAAGGCCACAACCCAGGCATGTGCCCAGACCTGGAATTAAACCATGACCTCCCTGCATAGGTCAACACTCAACCACTGAGTCATACCAGTCAGTCACTTGATATCTAATCAAGTTCTTTATCTTCCACCGTCTTCCCGGTGCTGTCTGATCTCCCTGGCCTGCCTTTGGTAAGAATACTGCTAGGCCAATTTAGTCAGAATCCCTCCTTACCTCTGACGCTTCCTCTTAGTCATTTCCCTCAAGTGAGCCTCACTCTATCTGAGTCTTCGTCTATAAAATCTCACTTTTCCTTATTGTATTTAGAATTGAACCAGTTTCTACACTGAGGTCTGTTTTCCCCTACTGTAATTGTTTTTCTCAGTAAACTATGTTTTTACCACTCGAATTAGTTTCCAGCTGGTGTGTGTGTGTGTGTGTGTGTGTGTGTGTGTGTTTCAACAAAACTCATTTTGACTTCTCCAGTGACTGTCAGGCTGTTGGTTTTCACAAATACCAGGTTTGCAGGGCTGCTGATTTTCAAACTACCACAGAGCTACCAAGAACGAACTAAGAATGGGCAAGTTAAAACGCCATACGGCCCATTGTCCCTATAAGATTCTCTGTTGTTTTTCTTGAGTAAATGCTCCCTGGGTTGTTACAAATCCTCGGTTAATTTCCAGAGTACTGGAAATGTTAGAATATTTTTTTTGCCATTGTCTTTTTGAAGGAGAAAATTTCCAGAGGTTCTTATTCCATCCTTCTGGCAGGGCTTCTGCTTATTGATGTTTTGGTGTTTAGATAATCCTATCTAATAAAAGAGTAATATGCAAATTGACCGTACCTCTGCTACACTCACAAGCCAGCCCACCAGCCACGCCTGCCAGCCAATCAGAGCAAGTATGCAAATTAACCCAACCAAGATGATGGTTAATTTGCATATTCTGGTGCAGAGCAAACACTGAAGACAGCATAGAAGGAAGCCAAGTGCTGCAGAAGGGAGGGAAGCTTCGAGAAGCAAGCAAGTGGGGTGGTGGAGAAGGGAGGGAAGCAGGCAGGGCAGGGGTGAAGAGAGGGAAGCAGGCAGGGCAGGGGAGACCACAGCAGGAAACCCTATTGCATAAATCTTCTTGCAATGGGCCTCTAGTCATACTGTAAATATCTACGGACATAAATGCATAGTTTCTAAAAATTGGAATGAGAGCCCATCAGCTCGTCACTAGAACATGGTAGTGAATTCTCCCGGTTGTACTTTTCTGGTAATATACATGACAGGCAGGAGTGAACACATCCTTTAGAAGGAGTTAACTGGTTTTAATGACTTGCCCTTGCTCAACCATGCACCTCTCACAGAAACAGAAAGTGTAATACCCACTGATGGGTACAAAACTACCACATTATATTTCAATTTAAAAATCTGGACCAGTGCTCGCTTCGGCAGCACATATACTAAAATTGGAATGATACAGAGAAGATTAGCATGGCCCCTGCGCAAGGATGACACGCAAAAATCTGGACCATATATTCCAAAGCTTTCACTACTCAAACTCTCCAGAATAAATCTGCCACTTCATTAAATCTGTTTCTTGTGGACAAGTGTAATTTATTATTCAAATCCCTTCCATGAAGGTCTTGGAGTGGAGAGATGCTCATGTATGATAAGCATCAAGATTAGATGTGTTGCCGAAACCGGTTTGGCTCAGTGGATAGAGCATCAGCCTGCGGACTGAAAGGTCCCAGGTTCAATTCCAGTTGGGGGCATGTATCCTGGTTGCAGGCACATCCCTAGTTGGGGGCGTGCAGGAGGCAGCTGATCGATATCTCTCTCTCACCGATGTTTCTAAGTCTCTATTCCTCTCCCTTCCTCTCTGTAGAAAATCAATAAAATATATATTTTTAAAAAAAAGATTAGATAGATGTGTTGCTTCACATAATTTCAGTCTTTATTTAGACACTTCCATTCTCCTGAGTGGTATAGATATGAGACATGGTTCTGTGTGTTGTGACTTTTTTGACCTCTGCCTTCGCCCCAAAGTACATGCTTTTCCACTGAAATTCTCATTATTAGAGGAGCTACTTCAGTATTTCCCACATGCTTTGACATTTTTGAGAAAAAAAAATGTTGTTCTATTCGGCCAATTCCACCTCCAGGTATTTACATAAAGCGGAGTGGGTCTGGCCTCTGACGTTCTGTTCCTGAATGATCTCTGATTGCTCACTCGGGCATACTGTAGACACACAGTCTCGTTGAGTCCTGTGCTATCTCTACCAAATCAAATCTGGAAAGTTCACTTGCAATTTAATGTACTGTTTTTGAGCCATCTTGACATTTTGACTTTATAAGTGTAAACTGAAAACTGGATTTACTGGAAATTTGTTTGTAAAAAATAAAACAACATTTGCCAGATCCCTGATCTACGGATGCTTTATACAATTAGGCAATGCTTATGAGGTAATGCTGCCGAGAGAACATCTCTAAAAAGAAATATATCTCTAATATTTCCAAAGCATATAAAAGAATATGTTCAACAGGAAGAGGAAATTATACAAAGAACAGTGTAAATTAGCATCGAGTCCAGTTTTCTAAGAGGGAGGCAGAGAACATAATCAAATGCTAAGAATGTAGCAATGTTTATCCTTGTTGAAAGAACTAGAAGAGCCTTTTTCTTTCTTCCAAAGGTATAAATATTGTAAAAAAGTAAGCTTTTAGGTGCAGCGAGCCCATATTTAAAAACCAATTCATATTATTTTTGATTAATAGAACCTTTGGATATTTCATAATAAATAACATTTTATTCTATACAAATATTGAAAGCTGAAATTTTCCTGGAGGAGAATTTTTATTAATGATTTAAATAGTCTATGACTAACTCTTGCTACTGAATGGGAACATGGTATGATATGATCCAACACTTCATTTTTACTAATCCTTTAGCTATACCCATGCATGTCGGCACTCAGAGGTAAACAAAATGGCTAAATAGAGGTAAAGAGGAACTTTGAGTATGTTTACTTCATACATGTTAAGGTTAAGAAAATTTGACAGTTATAAAAATATTTTTGGGCCGAGACCGGTTTGGCTCAGTGGATAGAGCGCTGGCCTGCGGACTGAAAAGTCCCGGGTTCGATTCTGGTCAGGGGCATGTATCCTGGTTGCGGGCACATCCCCAGTAGGAGGTGTGCAGGAGGCGGCTGATCGATGTCTCTCTCTCATCGATGTTTCTAACTCTCTATCCCTTTCCCTTCCTCTCTGTAAAATTCAATAAAATATATTTAAAAAATATATATTTTTGGGGGGATGCTAGCACTGGAAATTTGAGGGTAGACTAGGTATTAACTATGAGGAGAGTATTATGAATTCTGTTAGGTGTGAAAAATGTTATTGTGATTCTGTAAAAACAGGTGTTTATTTTCAGAGATACATCTTAAAACCTGCAGAGATGAGCTATTCTAATTTTGGAAGCAAGCAAGGAGACAGCAAGAGTGGCAAAGTTGCTTCTGAGAGGAGCCCAGTGTGAGTGGTTCTAATAAGTTAAAAATGAACCAACACCAGAGGCTGGCTCTCCTCAGTGAAGCTGAACCCTAACACCACTTTCTGTTGGTGTTCTCCTGGGACACATCTATGAACAGCACGGTGTCCAGGCCAACTACAAGTGGCTCAAGGACCAGCACACCAATGCTGCCCTGAATGGTTCATTCTACAACTGAACACAGGCCTGGAGCAGGGCATTAGACCATCCATTGAAAATATGTGATTGGGGCCCGCCAGTGTGGCTCAGTGGTTGTGCATCAATCTATGAACTGGGAGGTCACAGTTCAATTCCCAGTGGAGCCATATGCTCGGATTGCAGGCTTGATCCCCAGTGTAGGGTATACAGGAGGCAGCTGATCAATGATTGTCTCTCATCATTGTTGTTTCTCTCTCTCTCTCTCAAATCAATAAAAATATATTCTTTTTTTAAAAAGAAACTATATGGTTGAATATGGATCAAGAATATCTGGTGCTGGGTGGAAATGGTTAATGGATTAAGAAAAATCTCATAGACACAGACAACAGTATGGTGATTACCAAAGGGAAGGGTGGGTAGAGATATAAGAGAATAAGAAGGGGATAAATGGTGTGGAAGGAGGCTTAATTTGGGGTGATGAACACACAATAAATATAAAGATGATGTACTATAGAGTTGCACACTTGAAATCTATAAACTTATTAACTAATATCATGCCAATAAATTCAATAAAAATTTTAAAAAAGAATCTTGTTGAAATGCATGGTGCTCCTGTCAGATGTACTGAATACTGTTCAGATGTGAATGTGACAGTTACTGGGAGGTGGGATCAGACAGCTAAATTACGGGTTCCCAGACTCCTTATACCGGGAATTTGTCTCAGCCTGAAAAGGTATAGCACACCCTCTCAGCATCTGGCAGGCTGCAGTTTTATTTATTTATTTTTACTTTATTTTATTTCATTTTTGATAGCTTACACTTACTGAGTAACAACTTTGTACAGATCTTTATGTTAAGTAGTTTTCTAAATAAATCTTTACTGTGATTATGACAATTGTTCCTCTTTGCCCCTCCTCCGTAGCTTCCCTCCACCGGGTTCTCACCCCACTCTCTGTCCTTTTGCCCAAAATTCTGATGGAGAAATCCAGCTGCGCACTCAGTTGCCAGCACTCTCCGTGTGCGCACCTCAGTACCTCTGCCTTCTGCAGCTCCTCTGAGTCTCAGTGTGCTTTCTCTTTCCTTCTAGTTGTAGAATTTCCACTCAGCCAGCCTTCCTGTGGTTCTGGATGGTGTCCGTTCTGTCTTTTAGCTGTAGTTTTGAAATTGTTGTGCGAGACAGCAGTTTAGGTGTTCATCTATGCTGCCATCTTGGTTTTTCCCAGCTGCAATTTTATTTTATTTTAAATATATTTTATTGATTTTTTACAGAGGAAGGGAGAGGGATAGAAAGTCAGAAACATCGATGAGAGAGAGACATCGATCAGCCGCCTCCTGCACGCCCCACACTGGAGATGTGCCCGCAACCAAGGTACATGCCCCCGACCAGAATCGAACCTGGGACCTTTCAGTCTGCAGGCCGAGGCTCTATCCACTGAGCCAAACCAGTTTCAGCCAGCTGCAATTTTAATGCAGTACTTAAGGAACATGGGCTACTTGCAGCAGCTTTGGGGTCAAAGCTAAAATCCCAGAATGGCTGTATATGAGCATTTCCAAACAAGCAGGGTAGGTTCTGTTGAAGGTCAAGTGGCATTTGAATGCTTGATTTGAAAGCCCAGAGGGACAGAAAAAGAAGTATAGCTTTAAGACTAAAAGAAAATAAGCAGATTTACCCAGTCAATGCCATTTTGCCTCAATACATTTGCCACAGGTGGTTCTGATGGATTTGTAAATATTTAGGATCTATATTTGTAAATATTTAGAATCTAAATATTGAGATTTGGCACAGTTTCATCAATACCTCCCCAGCATCACATCACTTTCCTTCAGAAGTGATGGGACTGCACTTGCAATAGCATCATCATATGTGGATGAAATGGCTGACAGGGACCATCCCGAAGATGGTAGCAAAGTGACAGATGCACCACCAAAGTCCGTCTAATCATCCGGTGAAAGTGGCTTCCCCAGGGAAAGACTTCTTTGAACCCTACAAACACGTGCTTTCCCCCTGAGTCCTTGTGACTACGTTGGTTAGTGTGTGGATTTCTGTTTTCTGTCTCACAAAACCTGTTCTCTCTGCCCTTTCATCCTGACTTTGCAGAGCGTGAGGAAGCTTGGTGTCTTTTGTGTCTGTTATTTACTCTGAAATACTTCAACAGAGGGAAACTGAAAGAGGCAGATATGGAAAAATATTAACTAGTCTAATACCTAAGTGATGGGTTTGTGAGTGTTCATGATGCCATTTTCTTTACTCTTCTATATATGTATTTGCAAGTTTCCAAGAGAAACAATGTGAAAATGTCTTGTAGCTAAAAAAGATGAACAGTTTTGGGAATTGAGATTTTGCAACCAACAATGGAACACGTGGACTAAAAAAAAAAAAAGTAATTTCTATTACGTTTAGCAGTTGTATTTATGCATTTAAAGTCTTTAAAATGTAAATTAGTTAAATATTTAATTAATGGCTTGTTTTGAAAAAAAAAATGAATATAAGGAGTGTAACTACAAAAAAACCTCCAAAACTTTTTCTTTCTTTGTGATCCTTTATTCCATCTTTTTTTCCTTGCTTCTTTGCCTTGATACTTAGTATTTTTTTAAATATATTTTATTGACTTTTTTTACAGAGAGGAAGGGAAAGAGATAGAAAGTCAGAAACATCGATGAGAGAGAAACATCGATCAGCCGCCTCCTGCCCGCCCCACAGTGGAGATGTGCCCGCAAGCAAGGTACATGCCCCCGATCAGAATCAAACCTGGGACCTTTCAGTCCACAAGCCGACGCTCTATCCACTGAGCCAAACCAGTCTCAGCAATACTTAGTATTTATAAAAGGGTTTCCAACCAAGATATCATAAATAAGAAGTAGATGATAAAGTTATGGCCAAGGGGAAATGGAGCCAGCAATCAGGTTAGTGCTCAAAAAAGCCGTCTTACACGCTGAATTCTCACCAGCCGAGAACCACAGATACATCTCTTAATATTGTAATTGTAAAGTAAAAGGAAGGAATATGAGCAGATAGATCGTTCAAGCGCTCATAAGATAAAGGCAAACCCTTTATCCAGGATCAGCTCAGTCATTTCCGATGTGAAGTTTATACTAAACAGGATCCTGTGTGATGTAATGAGCAAAACACTCATTACCGTATCCTGAGCAGTAGGCTTTGGATAATTAAAGGCAGGAGTATTATGGGAATTTAGTCCGTTGTGATCATAAAAAACAATAATCAGGAGACATAAGTCATTTTTTAAACCTCGTGGGCCAAATGCCTTTAGTATCATTGAGGTAAGTAATGAGCTTCAGAGATTTTTCGAGTACCTTGAGCAGACCTTTGTAACCAGTGTCAAGAACCCAAACTCTGAACAAAGAGTCCTAGGACTGCTTTAAATTGTGCACGTTAGCGGTCATGTATGACCACGGATGCACTGTTTTGAGGACAGGGTTTGTACCTTGTATCAGAGGGCCCTTGGGAATCAGGGAAGACTGAGAATCACTGATTTGTAGAAATAAAGACGCCTCGCATCCATGATGAAGAATTTTCTTAACGAGCTTTTACAACACGTGAATTTTGAGACTATTCTCTCTGCCTCCTTCTCAGAATGAAAAAAATTCCCTCTGCCCACTGAAGAGAGAAAAATATGTACTGTACCAGTCAGCTCGACCTCCAGTTATGAAAGCTGAAGTGCTGATGGAGGAGTAATTGGTAGAGAAACCTATTTCATATATGATTACAGCTGAGCCCAGGGAGTATTGCTGGGAAAGATAAAGATTTTATTTAAAAATGATTCTGAATATATTCCACATAAAATACATTTAAAACTTTATATACAGTGTGTTGATAAGTTTAACATGGATATTTTTTAAGGCAAATATACTCAGGAATTTATCTTGAACATTATACAAGGAAAGCTGAATAAATCATCCAGAGACTGGCTTTGAGCAATGCGCTTTCCTGGAATAACGCTAAGATAAATGGCTGGCAAAACGGATTCCTCAGGAACTGAACGAGAGAACTTGCTGAATGGGGCTGTTAGCCATAAACAAATTACAGGTTTTCTCTCTGGCAATTTTCAGGGCAGCAGTTCTCAAGGTCTTGGTTAGAGCATACGTATAAAAAGTCTCATGCATCTTGTATGTATGTGTGTGTGTGTGTGTGTGTGTGTGTGTGTGTGTACATAAACTAATATTTTATATATTAAGAAAAACATGTACATAAGTAGTATATTGTAAACATATTCATCTTAATGTATTTTTCTTCATAAAATACATATACAGAACTGATTTACAAATACAGTGGTACCTCCAGATACGAGTGCCCTAACATGAGATTGTTGAGATATGAGCCATCGAGCGAGCGATTTTTGCTTTGAAATACGAGCAACATTTGAGATAGGAGTAATCGCGTGGATCGGCCGGCTGCACATGACCCACCAGTTTACAGCGACTCCAGCATCTCATAGTTTCCCACGCCTCAAGGTTACGGAACGAACCTTGAGGTACCACTGTATGTACTTATATACATCCTATATAATAAAAGGGTAATATGTAAATCGGCTGAACTGTAGAATGACTGGTTGCCATGACACCCACTGACCACCAGAGGGCAGATGCTCAATGCAGGAACTGCCTGCCCCCTGGGGGTCAGCGCGCTCCCCCAGGAAGAGCACCGCTCTGCCAGAAGCCAAGCTGACGGCTGGCGAGCGCAGCAGTGTGGCAGGAGAGCTGCGCTAAGGTTGCCCAACTGATGGCTCCTGAACTGCGAGAGGGCACAGGCCAGACCGAGGGACTGCCTCATCCCCAATCCCCCAAGTGCACGAATGTTGTGCACTGGGCCTCTAGTACATATATAAATACAGTGGTACCTCGAGATACAAGTTTAATTTGTTCCGTAACCTTGAGGCGTGGGAAACTATGAAACTCTCTAGTCGCAGTAAACTGGTGGGTCGTGTGCAGCCGGCCGATCCGTGCGATTACTCGTATCTCAACTGTTGCTCGTATTTCAAAGCAAAAATCGCTCGCTCGATGGCTCGTATTTCAAAAATCTCCTATATTAGGCACTCATATCTCGAGGTACCACTGTATACTGTCTCTATATTCAAATATGTGTAAATATATATCTCAGAAAGATTGAATAACTTTCTTGAGATCTTACATTGTAGGCAAATGGTGGAGCTAGTATTCAAATCAAGGTGGGATAGCTCCAGAGTGTACATTTCAGAGTGTACATTTTAGCCACTAAGCTAGACACTCTCCATGGGCAAGAATGCAATTTTGCTATTTGCTTATAAAACGATTGCCTTTCTATTTATTGCTTGTGTCTAGTAAAGGAGCAATGTATCTACTTCACTCAAAATACTATTCCATCATTCAAAAGCAAACTAATATGAAAGAAAGACTATCCTGGTTACTGAGAGATCAAGAGCATTTTGTATAGTGAACATTTTATTTAAGGTTCCATATTGAGAGAAGTGTAGAGAGGCTAATAAAATATTAGGACATCTCCTTTTAGTCAGCTGCTCTCTAAGTGTAGGAAGTACTGTTTCATTTGTACCTAATTAAGAGAGTTCAGTGGTTTATTAGTCTTCACTCTCAAATTTCTCCAGCCAGTTTTACAACTGTTTATAGCTGTTTATAGCTGAATTGACATAGCAATTTCACTCTCGAAATTTATCCAGATGAAATTATTTATGGGAAGTAATAAAGCTACATTCATGAAGATAGTGCATCTTTGTTTGTAATGGAACATAAGAAAACATAACAGACAAAATAATCCCAAGGGCCTTATGTTAACAGGGATAAAGACAGCTATGGAATTATAATGTTTTGTTAACTTTCCTTAACTTTTATTTTTCAAATAAATATTTTGAAAAATCTTGATAAGTTTCTGGATTTTCATTAGAGGCTTTAGAATTTCATTAGCCATTAATGGACTTCAAATACTGGATTCTCTACACATCAGTGGAATAATATTGTACCAAGTAGTTAACTTTTCAACATGGCATTTTTTCTCTTGATAAAGATAGAGAAAATAACACCTAGATTTTTTTTTGCAATAGCTTTAGAAATAGAGGAAATTCAACACTAAAGATTAAATAAAACCTGATGAAAAAAATATAAGAACCTTTGCATTTTTTCTCATTTAAATCATTCATCTTATGTTGATAAGCAAGAATTTGGGGACACTTATAATGCACCAGGTGATGCATGAGATTCAGTTACATTAAATTAAATTAACGGGTCGTTTGACTGCAGTGCAGAAAATGCTATGAAGCAACAATACAGGTGAAGTCCTAAAAAGCAAGTCTAGAGCGTGAGAGAAGACATTCCAAAGGATTTATGAGCCATTCCCATTTTGAAAGATATTTTCCTTTCCTTTGTGAAAACATATTATTTTTTTGTAAGAATCTTACTTGCTTGAAAAACTGTTTATGCAAGTTAAAATACACCAATACGCTAATCAAGCATCAACCAGAGGTCTGCTGTATACATAGCATTTGTTTTAGGGGCTAAGAAACAGTCTAGTTACTATTCGGTAAATCTTAGCTCTAGAGAAAACAATCAATATGAGAAGATTTTTAAAAGATAAAATTGAGATCTAGAGACAGAGAAACATCAAACAGACCTTCAACTTCAGAGGGAAGGCAGGGGAGGGAGTGGGGGGGGGGGTAAGAGATAAACCAAAGGACTTGTATGCACGCATATAAGCCTAACCAAAGGGCTCAGACACTAGGAGAACCGAGGGCATGTGCTGGGGTGGCCAGGGAGAGGTCTATTGGGAAAAAGGAGACATATGTAATACTATATGTAATACTTTAAACAATAAAAAAAAATTAAAAAAAGATAAAATTGGGGAAAATTTTGGGCAAAAAAGCATCCTATACTAAGACTAGGTTGGACTTGCTGGCTTCGTAATCCAGCAAAAACCAGTGAAGTTGTAGAGAGAAAGGAGAGTCCCAATCCCGCCTCTGCTGCTCCTGGGAGGTCAGTTGGCTCATTTGAATATTGAATTGTTATAATTTCTCCAAACAACGTAGCGGGACTAAATTTTCATACGTGTTCTCTAGCTAAATGTCATGGTGTTACGAATCAGATAGAACATCAGTCTCCCGGATGGGAAGGACATTGAAGTGAGTACAGATACAGGATATCAGAACGAAGATTAAGAAGAACAAAAACAAACACACAGCTTATCCAATCGCCTCATCTCCTGTTTCCTAGACAGTGAGAGTTCTCCCCTGAGGACCAGGCGCCAGGAGTCTTGGGGAGGTGGAGGTGCCATTGCCTCAGATCTCCTTCCCCCGGGCCATTCTGTGCTCCCTGCAAAGTCTGGATCAGGCTTGATGTTGGCTCATGCCAGCACATTGACCTTTCCTGCTCACATGTGTGAGCCATGGAGCCAGCCTCTTTGCCTGGATGGACTTGGGTAACATCCCGTGTCCGCATGGGCTTCCAGTTTGTGTGTGAGCCACAATCTTCCAAAACCAGTGCTCACCGATCTGACAGAGTGCTCCAGGCTAGAATGACCTTCCTCCAGGTTTCCGCGTTGATTATTTGATGGAATCTCATACTTTGAATAAAAAAACTTAAAACTTTAGAAAGGAGCAGCCCATCCATCTAAACTATTGAACCTTAAAATGAAATGTCTCCAGATATTCGTATGATTTGGGGTGAAGAATAAGAGAGCACAACTTATAGACCCAGCTGGACACAAACATGAGCCTTCACAGGTTAATGGAAGAAGAAATAGAGGAAATTCAACACGAAGATTAAATAGATCCTGGTGGAAAAAAATGTAAGAACCTTTCCATTTTTCTCACTTAAATCATTCATTTTATTTTGATCAGCAAGCATTTGGGGGACACTTATAAAAAGGTATTAAAAAGACATTAAGAGCAAATGAGGTGGCAAAAGACCCATGGATGAGCCTCGGCAGGAAGCTTTGGCACCTCTAGAGCAGTAGATAGATTTCAGGCTGAGTATGAATTAGGGTGTAAGACAGACAGACCTGTCACTCAAACAGGCCAAAGAGCACCCTGAGGTATTTCATCTATAATAGCAACTAGAGGCCCGGTGCATGAATTCGTGCACCAGTGGGGTTCCACAACCTGGCCTGCAGGGTCGGACTGAAACTAGCTCTCCGACATCCCCCGAGGTGTCCTGGATTGTGAGAGGGCACAGGCCAGGCCGAGGGACCTCACCGGTGCATAATCCAGGCTGGGGAGGAATACAGGAGGTTGGACAGCCAGGAAGGAACCATAGTAGGGCTCCAGGGTGTGTCCGGGCCATCCTGATTGACTGGACCCCAGCAGCAAGCTAACCTACAGGTTGACTGTGTGTCCCCTGGTGGTCAGTGCACATTATAGCAAGCAGGTGAGTGTCCTTAGCATATTATTAGCATACTAGAGGCCCAGTGCACAAAAGTTGTGTACTGGGGATGGTGTCCCTCAGCCCAGCCTGCACCCTGTCCAATCTGGGACCCCTGCAGTTGGACATCCCTCTTACAAGCCAATACCGCTGGCTCCTAACTGCTTGGCTGCCTGCCTGATTGCCCCTAACTGCTCCATTGCCAGCCTGATTGACACCTAACTGCTCCTCTGCTGGCCTGATTGCCCCCAACTATCCTTCCCTGCTGGCCCGATCACCCCCAAGGCTTCTATTAGTATAGATATGACCCATCACAGAAAATTTTACTAACGCTGCTTTACAGTAAGGGCTTGATTATTGAATCAATGGGACCAGACACCAAGATTTCCTTTCTTTGAATAGTGGAGGGAATAATTATCTTATCTTTAAGTTGCCCTGAAATTAAAATGAGATAATGGCTTAGAAAAGTATAAAAGCACCCATATAAAGACAACTGTCTTTTTCATGTACTGAAAAGACAATAAAGTGATAAAATGAAAAACACTATTTTTATTCTACCCCTTCCTTCTTTTTATAGCCTTTATTTAAACTTTGAAATTTATAAAAATTTCACTCCAGTTTTCATTTCTTTACATTCAATATTATTCTGTACTGGTTTCAGGTTTTATATTAGTTACAGAATAGTGGTTAGACAATCATATACTTTACCAAGTGTCCCCCGATATTTCCAGTACCACCTGGCATCATACATCATGACAACACTCTTGACTATATTCCCTATTTAAGTGACAATGGTTTACAGATTCCTTCCAGTCTTTCTTTTGTGCTGTTCACCTTTCCTTTTCTTTCTCACTTCTTTTCTCACTTTCCTTATCTAGTATCTCAATTGGCCATCAAAGCTCAGTGAAGGCACTGGGACACGCTTAACCCATTTTACAGACCAGGAAACTGAGACCAATTCCCGTTGGCTGTGGAACTTGACTCAGCGCACAGGGAGCCCTCAGAGCCATGCTCTCTGCCCTTCCTAAGGGGCAGCCGCTGGGCAAACAGAACAAACCTTCCCATCAGGCTTTCCAGCCTCTTTCTCAAGCACCTCTTCATTGCAGATGCTCCACATTCTTCCCTCTCCCCGGCCCCCTGTCCCATTCTTTACTGCCTCCCCTTCTCCGGAGCAGGTGGAAGGCTTCACACTCACCGCCTAGGCATGCTCTGCCATGGGGCAGGAGGGGGGGGGCTTGTTTTTGGGCCAAGACGGGAGCAGGAGTCGCCACCTCTGAAGTGTGAAGGCCACCTGGGAGAGGCCAGTCAGTAATGGGAGCATCGCTGAATCACATCAGTCAGTCTGGTCCCTGCAGTGTGGCACCCCTCCACTGAGGTGGCACCGCCCTTCAACCCTGCCTCAGAGCTGCAGGTTCTTGCCCTTCCATCAGGGTGTCTTCCATGCCCCTTGAATTCTGGCCGGGCTCACCCACATCTTGGGGCCACTGCAGAATCTCTCTCTCTCTGCAGGTGAGGCAGATCCCTGCTCTCGGTCTCTGCAAAACTGTGAATCTGTGGCCAGAGGCTCAGTCTGGGTCTTAGCAACCCCATGCCTGCAATGTTCCCAGGACTCCATGGGTGTGCCCCTCCCAGAACCTGTGATGGACCCGGACCCCCAAGGGCAGGCCATGACTCTCCTGTCCCACCTATGTATGCAAATTTATCTGCCATCTTTGATGGGTTAATTTGCATACTCACTCTGATTGGCTGGTGGGCATAGGAGAGTGATGGTTAATTTGCATGTTTCTCTTCTATTAGTGTAGATTACACTTTGATTGGTTGGATGGCCTACTAGTCAACTGGACACTTAGCATAGTAGGCTTTTATAATATAGGATAAGGATCTTCTATTATCTCTTTGCACTGAGGAAGAAAAGATGAATCTGGGTTTCTGTCTGACTCTTAATTTTGAAAATCCCTTTTACCACATTTCCATATATTCAGTAAGTTTTGGATTAGAATGAAAATTCAATTTCTCTGTCCTTGGTTCTGTTGATGAGGAAGGGATAGGGGAGATGTCAATGTTTTTATGTGCTTTGTTGTCCATATCTGACCTGTTAGCATCTATGCTTATTTTATGATAAGCATAAGATACTGGTTCTTATCACTCACGATCAGTTTTTCTATAACTCACAACAGGTATAGTAACCACCAGTTCTTAACAAAAAAAAAATAAGTTAAATGAAGATCGGATGATTGCGCTTTCCATCCCAATTTGTAATTAACCCCACTGTGAGCTTGCAAGCATTACTTAATGTCTCTGGTGTATTTATCTGTACCAGAAGAATCTTGGAGATTTGTTCTGATAGAATGAATAAATGATAGTTCTTCTTATAAACAGCTCTTTATTGAGAAGACTTAAGCTGGAAAGTTTTTTTAAAGATGTGTGAGAAATATTGAAAGATATGTCAAAGTTGAGGAAAAGCAGATTTAAACAGTAAATTCACATTGGTATTTTTGTATTTACTGAGTTTCATAGTAAAGTATTTAAAATAAATTCAACTACATGTTTTTTCTTATGCTTATTTTTCTGGAAGCATTCATAAGGGATCTGGTTAAAGGATCTCTGGTTTGCATCCTTTTCTTTGAATAAAAAAAGAAGAAACACTTTAAAAAATATCTATGGATTAACTCTTTGAACCTGCAGATGGTGCTATGATTCCATTTTTAAAATTCAATTTTGCTTCCAGGGGTATATTCATAGGAAAAATACAGTTCTTTGTTTTCTTATCACCTTGAGGTAAAAAAACAAAGTATTTCTCTTAATTTTTGTGTTTTATTATTATAATGGGAGAAACTGTCCTTACCATTAGAAAAATCTTCAATAGTTACTTTTTGTTAAAGCCAAATACTTCCTTTGATGAAATAACAATCACTTTTCTATCCTTTTTCTTCTAGAATTTTCTACTTATCACTCAGCATCAGTTTTTCTGTAACTCACAACCAATTTACTTTGCTGTTGATGTTCTTAAATGACATTGCTTCACTGAGAACTGGATGGCAGAGATCTAAAGATAAAAAATTCCATATGAGAGTCATTTCAACCTCTTGTTTGTAATAATCAGGTAAAAATGATTTCCTGGTATTAAGGCACAGGAACTCTGGTTTAAGTCAGAGCTGTCAACCGGGAAACAAATTTCCAGCAATTTTGAAATTTAATTCATTTAATTTTTCTTGTAACCGGATTAGAAAGTATGATTAGCCTAGCAGGATATGCTTTTACTGAATCAGTCTGACTTTGAACAAAGCAAATAGATACTAAAGTCTTAAAATACAAGAAAGAACGTGGCTTTAGAGTCATTCTCTCTTGATAAACTTAAGAAAAAAAATGTAAAAGAATACATGCACTTGTAGTTTTAAAAAAATACAAGGAAAGATGTTCATGTGGCTGTATTGATTTTTTTCTTTTACCTTGAAATGTGGTTAAGTGTAAGCTAAACTAGTGTGAATTAAAAACCCACAGATAGAAATTAAGTGTGTATGTATCAAAACACAATACTCTCTCCAGCTTTCCAACTAGCTCTTAGAGACCACTTTCAAGTGTTCAAAAGCTGGTGTGAGTGTGGGTGTGTGTGGTAGAATGGGAGCGAAACATGGTAATTCTGCGCAGTGCAAAGATTTATAAAAATGATGAGTAAAAACTTTGAAAAAGAAGAAAAATTGAATTCTTTGAGGTAGACAGTTTGACAATTTAGTTTTTAAACAATTTGAGATTATGTCTGTGAAAATGCATTGGAAATGATGACATTCTATAGAAATGTCACATAGCAGTGTTACTACCACCTTCTACTACAGAGTGTATAGCCTGGAGCCTTTCTGAAACTTTTATACCGGGATTAACATAAAGTTTCAACATAAAGAAATGATTACAATGGGAAAATAAAAAAAAATTAGTTTGAGATGCTTTAAAAATTAGGAAATCAAGAAAGAATATATGAATCAGGATCTACTCGAATAGCATAAAAATAAGATAAAGGCTTTAGAAGAATTGATGCTTTGTAGTAAAATAAAATTATACATCTGTAAGCAAAATGACCATAAGTGTTTGTTGCTTTTTGAGTCTATTCCTGCATATGAAATTCTTATTTTCTGAAAGAACCTCAATGTCCCCGACAATAGTGCAAATTCATTTGCTTACATCATTACTGCTAATTGAAGATTACACTATTTCACATTAAACGCGATAGCTGTTTTTGTTTAAAGAAAAGTAAATTTCCTCTCTTTTACGTCACGAAGACGCTCACTATATATTTATATAAATCATAAATTAGATAAGAATTTCAGGCTCGATTCATCCTGTGGGAGAGCTGCTGTGACGTCTTTCAGAGTTTTGTGATTGCTCAGCCCCGAGCACCAGCCCTATAAAATGATGGGCTTTGAAATGCTGGGCAGGGTGGAGTGAGAGCAGCTGCTGGCGATCACCCTCAGCCAGTACAAGGTCTGGTTCAACTCTGACTGCTGGAGCTCTCTTCTCCTCACGGGACTTCAGCACCTGAGACAGCTCCAGCAGCCTGTGGCACAGGTTCTCCAAGAACCCAACTAGGCAAGGTGAGTGACAACCATAGCTTTCTTCTCTTTATTTTATTTTTATAGCTTTCTTCTCTTAATCCCTCTCTGCTGCTGGAACTTTTCTCAGGGTAGATGGAATTTTTTTTTTCTCTTTAGAAAATTTCTTTACAGTGTTCTTTCTTTATAACAACAAGAAGAGGAGTTTCTCAGTCACCGAGTAAGGATAGAAATGCCTCAATTTCTCACGTAGGCATGGATTTTCTGAATTCTTTTGTTTAAAAGATGGTTTTCCTGCTTGCCATTTATTCAACACTGTTTTTTTTAAAATAATGCATTCAAGTCGTGTTTTCTCTTTGCTTGTATATGAATTTTTGACTGAAGGGTTGGTTCAGTGGGTACATTTGTTTTTGAAGTTTCAAACTTGTTTTTTTAAGTTTTTTTTCTTTCTCTGTCATATGTTGGTTATGTGAATCTAGGAAGCATTTATTTTCCTCTTTATTTAAGTTGAAATCCTGTGATTTTTAGAGAGAGCAAGAGAACAGACCATGAAGTATTTAAGTTTCTACCTAGAAACCATTTAGACATAAAATGTGTAAGGGGGTTAAATGTTAAAACCACACAGTGCTTTAAAGATTTTTTTCTTCTGTGGCAAAAATTAGGTCAGTGGTGATATGTGGTTTAAGTTATTTTTGGGGGGAGGTATCAATTTTCACCAGTAATTGTGTTAAGTTGTTCAAACTCGGGCTTAAGGAAGTATGTTGCTGGTAATATCAACAATTAAAAGAAGACAATATGTACATACAAAATCATTTTATACTGCTACATGTACACATTTATATGTACCTGCTCATTATAAAATGTATAATAACCTAGTTTTAAATTAATTTATATTAAATTAGAAGCAGAATCTTAAAGTAGGAAAAATAACCATCTTTTTGCAGTTGTTAGAAATTATACTAAAATGGGATGCTACCACTTTGTAATGGAAGATGGTCCCCAGAGCTATTTCCAGCAGGATAAGAGTAAGCCAATCAATATATTCTTGGGCTAACTCTGAAAGCTAGGCAGGAGTTCCAAAGGACCCTCATTTTTATTCAAGCACCTGTCCCCAAGATAAATCCTCTTTATTGAAAAACCAATACTATTGCAGCTTAACTGTTTCTATAAGATGAAAATGACTCTTTCCAGACTCTGTGCAAGAGTCTCCAGCGTTTGCCGGACACTGAGAATCACCAAGCAGGGGAGGTCTGTGGGTGCGAAGTCTGACTGACTCTCTCTTTCCAGGTGCAGCGAGCGATGGAACCCAGAAGGATGCCCCGTCTCCTCCTGCTCCTGATCCTTTCCAGTATCTTCTTCTCTGAAACACTGGCGTGGCCTCTTTTCGGAGCACCTTCTGCTCTGAGGTAAGTTCTCTTTCAATTCCGACACCTGGACTTTCCTTCATCTAAATGGGGACTTTCTGTCTGGGGTTTTGGACAACTCAAACTTTCAAAAGTTACCTATTATTTATTTAAATGTCAAATATCTGGTGGGTGTGTGAAGCGAGCTTTTTCAACACCAAGTCCCCATGATTAGCCTGGGCCCCAGCACCACTCTGAGGGCTTGAGAGACAGCGTCAGTGGCTAGTTTTATGGACAGGATAGTTCCCATTTCCAAACCAGGTGGGAGGGGAATTTGACTCTCCCCTCATTCAAAGGCGGCTTTGGATAAGGAGAGAGCTCTCACACAGCATCTCAGTTCAGACCGGTATCTGGTGGAAAAGTAGAACTTCCACTGCATGCCTCCTTTTTGTGCATTTTTAAGATCAGTCAGTACATAATCATAAGGTTAGTAGTTGATTATAAAAATACATATAGAATCATGTTGGAGAAATCTATCTATGCAGAATTAATTTGCTAATATTAAGAATAGTGGAATAATTGACCTACTGAGATACTCTTGCCCAATGAGTAGCTTTTAAAATATGTACTTTTGATTTTTTAAAATCCTTAGTTTTTACTGTTCTCTTTGGGGCATTTTATATTTTAAATTCATAGATTATAATCCAGCTCATTTAAAGCTTTATCTGGAATAAAATAAATGGATGTTTAAAGAAATAAGTGGTCAATTAAAACTACATTAGTTGAAACTTTCCTTGGATCCTACACCTAAGGGCAGTATAAACAGGCACTAACTCTTGTTCTTCACAAGGTCTGCTTAAAGCCAGATCCCTGCTGCTTTAATAACTAAACAGAATAATTCTGACTGGATGGTTATATCATCACAGATGAACAATCACAAGAATGCTGACCTTTGCCTTGATTACTAGGTTTCATTCTCAAAGAGGACTGCTGGTTACTGACTACCAACGACCATATCACCAAAAGATACACAAGTGCCCAGTAACCAACACATACCTCATAGTCTTACCCTAACAGAGAAAACATACATACATAGGATTGTAATAGCGTGCTGGTGTTCAAAATGTGTATGCATTCATAAAATCTAGTAATATTCTGTGGATGGGAATGACTACCCTTAGTCTTTCACTGAAGCACTATACATTCTTTACTAAAATATGTTACCACATAAGATTAGAAACCAGAGGCCCAACAGAATTCATGAATTTGAGTAAGTATTCAGAGATGTAGAGATTCTTTGGATATGATCAATACAGAGAAACATATCACACGAAATGATACAAAACATCAATAAACACACAATTTGCTCACCATTTTCATATTGAATATTACATTTTTTTCAAATTGATTATGAAATTTATGCTTATGAGCTTTGCAACCTAAAGATATCACCAAGGAAGTATACTTCGCTTAATGTTCTGATAGGAAGGAACTGAGTAGCTATCACACCTGATGCATATAGCTTATAAAAGTGGGATGGTATTTATTTTATGGATAAATAAAATGTTATTATTTACACTCTCATAAACCATTGAAGCCATTAAATCAGAAATACTATACATATTTTGTGAATAGGCAATACTTTCCAAGATTTAGGATATCGTCTTTAAAATAATTGTATAAGCATGAGCACAAACTTTGATAAAATAATGTATTCTATTTCTATTGTACTTCCCCCGGATAGGTTGGGGGACAGAATACCGTATGAAGGGGAAAACGAAGCTGACCAAGCTTCATTAAAAGCAGACACTGACATCTTGCAGAATGCATTGGCTGAAAATGACACACCCTACTATGAAGCATCCAGGTGAGTTCACTTTTAAGAAACAGTATTTTAGAAAACACAATTTTGGATTATAAGTGTTTTATTTTTGTGTCTCTATGAAGCTATTTCTGCGGTGCAGCACTGCTTGCTTCCTCATGTCATGGCTTCAGCCAGCCACATCCATGTACATGACTGGCATGCAGAGGCTGTGACATGGAACAAGCCAGGGTGAACTAACCACTCGCTTGCCTTCTGTTGCAGAAAATGTCAACGTCAGATATTGTACCAATTCTAGGGAAACTTTGCCATTTAGGATTTCAGGATGGAGGAATTTCTAAGGCAGAAGTTTCATGTCTACTTAACGAAAAGATATCTAATAATAAAAATCTACAGTCACAGAGATATTTGTCAAGAGCAACGTTGAAGTATAGACAGTATAGATCTCGACTGAAGACAAAAAATAGAAGCTTTCTTATTTGAACAGAAAAACTGGTCGAAAGAGTCTATGCTCCTCTCTTTTGAAGGATTTTATTTCCAAATATTGGCAAAATAAATAGCAAAAGACATAATAGGAGTTACAATCAGGATTGTTTCCCCATATATGTCATTAGTAAGGAGAAATAAAGCACCATAAATAAATGGAATCTAATTCAAAGATTATATTTTTCCTACCAATATTTCTTAGAGAAGAATTTGCTTTATGGATTCTATCAGGGAACATTATTTAATGTGGAGATATACTTCTCCAAAAGCTAATTTCTTTGCTTTTCAAAATTTGGGGCTGAAAAATATGGGTTATTAGGAAACGAGGAAATCTAATTCAATTATTAGAAAATCTCCTTTTGGACTTAGGTTTTTATAAGAAGCTTTCATCAGTTTGTTAATTTCTTTCTTATTGCTTGAGCCAAAATAATATTTTAGAAAATCATTTTTAAAAAATGGTTCTCCTTTCTTTCTTGTCTTAGGAATGCCAGGCATGCTGATGGAGTTTTCACCAGTGACTATAGTAGACTCTTGGGTCAGCTTTCCGCCAAAAAATACCTTGAGTCTCTTGTTGGAAAACGTGTTAGGTAAAGATAAATTATTAGTATTATTTTATCAAACACATTATGATTTTTTAACCTGAGAATTATATTTGCACTGCTAATAATTTACTAATGCCACACATTTATAACTTGGAACATATTCAATTTAATTGAAAAATAATTTCTATTCTTCAATAAAATATACAGTCCCATGGATTAAGGAAATAAGGCTTACTAGTAAAATTCTCACTGGCTCTAGACACACTTAATTTCCTTTAGGAGCAAACATTTGTAAATCTGAAATCAAACTGAAGTAGACACAGTAAAAAATAAATAAGATATATAAATTGAAGCAAATGTTAAGGTTAATCACAGTAGTAGTTTCTTAACTTCCTGCTCAAATTACACATTGGAAGATTCTTTCTTTAAATGACTAATAGTTGAATATTTAGATAGCACTATTCAGGTGACGTAGCTCCTCACGAAGCATTAATTTATGGAGAACGTTTTCTCCCAGTGACAGAAAATAACTTTAAATATCCCCCTATGATTTGAAAGGACATTTGCTCACTTACTGAACTTGTCTTAAGACACTCCCAGTAAGTGCCAACATATATTGGACTATTTCTCCCTCTCCTATGCTTAGGTTTAGATGTATTTTTTTTTCTACGTATTTTTGTCATAGAAAATGAGATGGGGCCGAAACCGGTTTGGCTCAGTGGATAGAGCGTAGTCCTGTGGACTGAAAGGCCCAGGTTCGATTCCGGTCAAGGGCATGTACCTTGGTTGTGGGCACATCCCCAGTAGGGGGCGTGCAGGAGGCAGCTGATCAGTGTTTCTCTCTCATTGTTTTTTCTAACTCTCTATCTCTCTCCTTTCCTCTCTCTAAAAAAATCAATAATAAAAAAAAAAATGAGCTGGGTGTTAGAATTCACTTTCATTTGACACCAAAAAAATTGGAACTGTGGTATATTTATCATTTCTTGCTAAAAATCATCTATTCTATTTCCATCACATTTCTTAGCAATGACATCTCAGAGGGGCCAATCAAACGCCATTCGGATGCAGTCTTCACTGACAACTACACCCGCCTTCGGAAACAAATGGCTGTGAAGAAGTACTTGAACTCGATCCTGAATGGGAAGAGGAGGTAAAGAAACAGAAAACTTGCTAAAATGAAAACTTACGAATGACTTTTAGAATAGAAACTACAGAGGGGAGCCGTCCCTGTCCCCCTATCTCAGTACCTATACCCTGAAGCAGTAGTTCTCAACCTTGACCGCTATCAGACAACCCTGGACGCAGCCCTACCCAAACTCATTGCCAGGAAGTAGTGTCTTTACGGATATGGTTCTAGATATTGAGAGCTCCCTGGTTGATTCTATTGTGTCTCCGGGTTTAAAACTGATGACTATAGAGGCATCTGCTTTGCATCTGGAAGCAAGTTTTAACAAAAGTGCTGGATTTTAACCGTGGAAAGCACAGTCCACTAGCCATTTGGTATCACATGGAACTCCCTGTCTGAGCATTTCACTCCCTTAGTTTACCAGTTAGCTCGGAGTGATTCTGTCTTCTGACATTCAGTGAAGCCCAGTCTGTCTGGGGTGTGCAGATATTGGAGCACAATAAACAGGAAGTGGGTGCTCTCTTTTTATTCCCATTAATTTTGGATAGAAAGTGAGTATTAGGGATGACCCTGGCTGGTTGAAGTCATACAAGATGACTTCTTTGCCACCAGATTGTAATTGTGTAGGAATGATTTTAGATACGGTATTTTCTGGCGTATAAGACGACTGGGCATATAAGACGACCCCCAATTTTTCCAGTTAATATATAGAGTTTGGGATATACTCGCCCTATATAAGATGACACCCTGCACATAAGACAATACCCAACTTTTGAGAAGATTTTCTTGGGTTAAAATGTCATCTTATACACCAGAAAATACAGTATCTAAAATCATACTTTAAAATAAAAAATGTCATCTTATACACCAGAAAATACAGTATCTAAAATCATACTTTAAAATAAAATAATAATCATTCACAGGTAAGAACTAAAAGGAAAGATAATTATTTAGTTCCCAGAGCACTTTACGGGGCACGGAGAATAACACGGGTTACACAATATCATTTATTTAGATGCTTTCTTCTCTAAGAGCCTTAACACGCACCATTTTCTATTTCTGCCGTACAGCACTGAGGCAAAATACCCTGACGTTTTTGAAGAGCTAGAAAAATGATGGAAAAGGTCTTTGAGGAAAGCTGGTGGGAATGTCCCAATGGTGCGTATCTCTCTACATTCTTATCATATTTTCATGGCATCATCCAGCTATTTCAGGAGGTAAGAGCCGCTGGTAAGAGACATCCTAGACTTGTTCACAGTGAGACCTCCTGTAAGAGTGACGCTCCCACCGGAAGTGAACCATGGGCCAGTAATCAGCTTATAGTGATTCGTGTAGGGTTCCGATTGCATAATGGAGAAAAATCACAATTAGTGGACAGTTTTGTATCTTCTAGTGGACCCAGACCTATTCCTACCCTCTGTCAGGATTTCAAACAGCAGAGACTGACTCACACTAATGAGAAAAATTGGGGTTCTTATCAAGCAAACCAGCCAGGCTCTTGTTATTCATTTAAGGTTTCATTCCGTGATTGACTGATGCCATCTTCTTCAATTTAAGTACAGGGAAATGCCCCCAAATTACAGCCAGGTTTGTAATTGTATGCCTTGAAACATAGCAAGCTTCAGGCAGCAAAAGTCAAGTTCAGCTATTTTTATCTATGAAGTAAGTGTATTATGACTCCAGTAGTATCCACTGTAAGATAATTTTTGAGTAGAGAAAACACAAATAGGTTTTTTCTTTGTTATATAAGAAGCTTAACATAATTACTTTTATAGATACACAGATACAAAGCATATATTTTTCCTGAGTGCATTAATGCTTATATTAGCTCATGAAATGTATCTACAATTATTTGGCAAGTGCTTAAAGAAATTTTACATCATCAGCATTTGAGATTAACAACACTTTTCTCTAAAGACTATGGAGTAAATATTTTTGGTTTTGCGGTCTATATAGTTTCTTTCAGATCTATGTCTGCTGCTGTAGCAGAAAATTGTTCACAAATAATATGTAAAATGAATGGGAGCAGCTGTGTTACAATAAAACTTTATTTCTAAAATCATGAAGGTAGGCTAGACTCCAACCCTGAAGGGGTCAAGGAGATTAAAGGAGACCCAAGATTAGAAAGAGTGTAACGCATTGTCCAACTTCAGTCCTGGTTTTCTTGAGAGTCCTCAGTAGTGGACAAGGTGTCTGCCAAGACACCTGCATAATTGGTGACTTGTGTCCACTGATTACCCTTCACTTCTAAGGGACGTACGTGGTCAGGGGTGTGGCACATGTTCATTCGTGGTCATTAATGGATAGTCCAGAGAAATGGGTCCCTTTGTTCAAAAAAGGAAGGTATTTCCATGTGGCTTCTTGAAAAACTGTTTATAAGAAGAAGGCCTCTCCATTCCATTATACAGCTCAGCAGACATTAAACATAGAAGAGGTCTATACACTGTGTCCTTTTTAAATTGTAATATTATCTATGAGATTACATCTTCCATTCCTCTTTTTAATGTGTAGTTTTGGACAAATTCTTTTTTCACAGGAAATCTTGTGGGCCAGCCATTTGTGAAAATTACAAATTATTGACTGACCAGAGAGCATCTTCCCATCCCTGTGCCATTTCTAACATGATCCTTTGTCACAGACTATTGATAAGGGACAAAGAGAAATAGATGTTTATTGAATGAGAGGTTAAGGGAATGAAATTAAGATGCTGTCAATGAAAAGACTTTTATGCTTACACACTAATTCTTTCTCTTTCAGGTTCTTGAAGAAAAACGATAGATGATGTAATTACATTTTGAGCTCTACCTAAGTAGTAATTCAAGAAAACATCTTCAATATTGAGACCAAATAAAATACTGTGTTGTGAATGTTGTGATTTATTTTAAGCTAATGTAATCACTGTGTTGTTTACATTGCAAATGTTATTTCAGAGCTCTTAAATTTGTCTTTAACTCCTGGGAATCCTGTAATTTCACATGCTGTGTACCCTTTCTAAGACAAACATATCAAGTGATAAGAAAATAGTAAGCTAATTCCAATTATATTAGGCTTTATGAAAGGGTAGAAAATGAACAAAATTGATCTGTTTATTTATAGAGCTTCCTTAACTATTCACGTAGTACATCAGATAATGTGTGTCCAAATTTGAATGGTAAGCAGATAGAATGCTATGCTAAGTAAACCTCAAAATGTCTAAGAGGTTGCCAACCAAGTTAAAAAAAGTCATTCTTCAAAATGGATGTTTTTAAAAATGTAATGCATTTTCATATTTTAGACAATCTTTATGTAAAACTGGATTAAAATCTCATAAATTTGGATCTCTAATGCCGAAGGCTCTCTTCCGATCTATCGAGTCAATGAAGGAGAATGACCTCTACTTCTAACTTGGGACCTTGCCTTTAACCTTGTGTAAAGTACGTGTAAAATGTAAGCTTGTTTTCCAGTGCCGAGTACCTTTTCTCCAAAAGCTTTCAAAGAATGTTTTGGTCATACCAGCTTCTTCCAGTGAAAGTATATTTGGAGATGCAACTATTTTTCCAAAATGATTGTAAGAAATTAAACATAGAAAATAAAAGTGTCTGATTATCATTACAAACAGTTTCTGTTGTTTTGTGTCTTTAAATGATAGTATTAGCTCATTCTAGCACTAACATGCCAGCCGCTAGATCGTTTTTGTGATGTTAGAGGTAGAATTATGTTTGACTCTGTGTGAGATATGAAAGAGAAAAGCCTAGATGTTCCCAAGGTAAATCACCTGGATTGAATTAAATGAGATGGAAAAGATGGGAGGAGTGAGGTTCTAGAGCAAAAGGAGTTGAGATTTAGACATTTTAAAGATATATGTTAGGAGTTCTGAGGAGATGCTGGGCTGGAATAAACTGATAGTAGACTTCATTATATAAAAAAAGATTTAAAGGCATAGGACATGAGATCATCAAGGACCAAATCTACACTAATAAAAGAGAAAGATGCAAATTGACCGTACCATCGTGACACTCACCAGCCAGCCAGGAGTGAGTATACAAATTAACCCAACAAAGATGGAAGGTTAATTTGCACACACAGTCACCAAGCAGCTGGGCATGGGATGCAGGTGTTCTATGCCACCATGCCAGCTGCTCAGGGCCTCTGGGCAGCATGGGAAGGTGGAAAGGCGGCTCTGGCCAGAGTGAAGGTGGTGTCGGCAGCCAGGGGAAGGAAGGCCCATCCTTGCATAAATCATGGTGCTTTGGGCCTCTAGTGTAACTATAAAAGAATATCAACACAGGATCCATGGTGTGTTTATTTAGCAGAACTGTTATGACAATATTCCAAACTCAGGGACTGAACAACAGGAAATGCATTGTCTCAGTTCTGGAAGTAGAAGTCTGAGTTCAGGGGGTTTGCAGGGTTGATTCTTTCTGAGGACTGTTAGGGACAGTCTAATCTCCCTGATTTCTGATCGTTTCCCAGTCATCTTTGGCTTGTAGAGAAATCACCTTGATTTTTTTTGTTGACATTCACATGGTTGTGTTTGTATGTGTGTGTATGTGTGTGTGTGTATCTGTGCCCCCAATTTTTCCTTTTTAGAAAGACACTAGCCATATTAGATTAAGGCCCATGTTAATGACCTCATTTTAATGTTTTTACTTCTATAAGACTATCTCTAAATAAGGTCACATTTTGAGGTACTGAGAGTTAGGACTATAACATATGGATTGGGGGGACACAATTCAACTCACAACACTGA
>PVJN01004030.1:0-20353 GCA_004026805.1 Lasiurus borealis | reverse complement strand
AACAGTAAACCAAATATACAGAAACTCCTATCCCCAGAGAGCTTATATTCTACCGAGGGAAACAGATGATAAACAAACTAGTTCAGAAAAATACATGTTATATTAGAAAGGGATAAGTGTTAAGAAGGAAAATTAATTCAGGGAAAGAGGATATTAAGTGTTGAAAGGAAAGGTTGAAGCTTTAGATGAGGTTCCTGGAGAAGACCTCACAAGAAAATGAATTTGATGAAAGCCCAGAAAGAAATCAGCTGTGAGTCTCTATGTAAACATCACTCTAGACAGAAGAATTTCCATATGTAAAAGCTGTTAGTTTGGGGCTTACCTCATACTTTTAAGGAGCAGAGAAAAGGACAATTTAGCTGATGTGCAAAGAACGATGAAGATTTAATCTAAGAGAGAGAGCCAGAGAGGTCATGAAGAATTAGGCCACCTAGATCATCATGGGTCCCGTTCTATTTGGCTCTCCTTAGTACTCAAATCTTCCCTCTCTTCTGGCTTTCAAAAATCTAGCCTGAGACCCAGCCACTGCTGAGTGTTCTATCGACCCTTTCCCAGAACTGAGTTTTGCTTTTCCTTATCTTACCTGTGAAAATGGCCTTTGCCCCTGGAGAGCCTGAGAAAGAAGATACAGGACAAGAAGGGCTTAACTGGGCTCAAATTATAAACAACAAAAAGCCTGCCGGTGTGGCTCAGTGGGTTAGCTTGGACCTCTGAACCAGGAGGTCATGGCTGGATTCCCCATCAGGGCACATGCCCTGGTTGTGGGCTGGATCCCCAGTGTGGTGCATGCAGGAGGTAGCGGATTGATGATTCTCTCTCATCACTGGTGTTTCTATCTCTCTCTCACTTAGCCTCTCTGAAATCAGAAAGAATATATATTTTTAAAAACTGCACAAAATAAAACAGGCACACACAGAAACAGACTCTAGCAGCCATTTCTACACAGGGGCCTGCACTTCAGGGAGAAGCCTGCACTGAATAACCTGCCTCAGCCTGTGCCCCAGCCATCTGAGCCAGACCTCACAAAGGGCTCCTGAAATTCTATTCCTCTGTCCAATAGAGCACAGCTGTAGCCCCTCAGCATCTTCACTGACCAATCAGAGTGGTTCCATTCTAGCCAATCAGGACACTGCCTTTTGGACCAATCAAACTGTGCATATTTGGAGTATTCATTTGCATGAGGAACCTGAGGAGGGGCCTTCTGGTCATATAAGCCCCCTCCCCTCTGACTGAGGGAGCACATTTGCCCTTTCCACCAAGGACTGAAGGTTGCACTGCCCAGGCTAACGTGAAACACTGAAAATGGAACATGGAAGATGTCTTGCAGGAACAACAGTTCAGAGCAGAGCAGAGCTGTTTAGAGAGCGGGCTTGCCCAGGCCTCACTTTCAGAGCCCCGCTGTATCCCATTTGAGCTGTTTGCATGGAATACACGTCTTTCTTCACTGCCCCCCAAACTGTGGATTCTTTTTGGCACTGATTGGCACCAAAGAGGACCTGTTAGAAACACTCTTTTTCCTTCTGTATCCCAGCTCTCTCTCTCTCTGGAAGGATCTCTGTCTGGAATTGGACAGAATTTGCCAAGGGTTGGAAAGACTGCATTGGCGAGGGTCTCATTCTCTGATACTTCCTGCCCACGTGATACCTCACTTCCCTGTCTTCCCTCTCTCCATTCGTCCTCTCTTTGCTCCCTGAGTGCTTTTTCCAACTGCGACCTAACACTTTCCTGTGAGTTATATAAAGCAGAATTTTCTGGGGGTTGGATTTGCTATACAAATGTATACCATTTAACAGATCATTGTGTCTAAAAGAATACAAATGGGTTTTTTTAGCAATAATTTTTGAAATGGCAATCTAAAGATGTTGCTTCCTGATTCACAAATAACTTGAATTGGAAAGGCGTTAGTGTAATGTATTAGACAGCGTTCATCTCAGTGCTTTGGTCTCTGAGTGGAGTACTCTCTGTGGCTTTGACATTCTAAGTCAGGAAAAAAAGAAACTTTCCATTTTAACTGGGCTTACATTTATATAAATTAATATCTAATGCACACTTACCAATGCAACATCACTTTCAATTTTATTTTAAGGCACCCACAGTACAACAGCTATTAGCAAAAGAACGTATTTTTTGTTTACCATGTAAAAAAAAACTGTGTATTGCTATCAATATTACCATTTGCTACCTTAATATTAAACTAACACATACACAGTTTCTGGTTTTCAGAGACAGAGTCCATTCTATGGGCTTTCTTGAATAAAGAAAGTAAAAATTCTCCAATAATGCCTGTGAATAACTGAGAACCCTTGGAGATGAACATTTGATTTTAGAAAAATGTTCTCCCACCGAGGCTGGTTTGGCTCAGTGGATAGAGCTTCAGCTTTTGGACTGAAAGGTCCCAGGTTCGATTCCAGTCAAGGGCATGTACCTTGGTTGTGGCACATCCCCAGTGCAGGAGGCAGCTGATCGATATCTTTCTCTCATTGATCTTTCTAACTCTCTATTCCTCTCCCTTCCTCTCTGTAAAAAATCAATAAAATATGCATATTTTTTAGAAAATACTCTCCTCGCTTTATCTGCCTGTTTGCTCTGTGCTCCACACTGTGGTTAACTGACAGCGGCTGCCATTGTCTGAGGAGAGAGGGGAACAGGCACCTTTAAAGCATCTGCCTGTCACTGTCCGTCCACAGCTTTCTCTCCCGATGATTGGAAACATCCACTCGGTCCTTCTCTTTTGCTTCGTGTAATTGCAGGTCTCCCGCCAGATGTGTCTCCTTTCATACTTTAACCTTCCTCATTTCCCCACACAATGTGTCTTTCTGTGTCTCTTCCCTGGAAACTCGCCTTGACTTCTAATGCTGCTTCTTTCTCTCTGGCCCTTCTGTTTGTGGCTTCCCGCACTGGGGCCTCTGGCTCTGCTGCTGGTCCTCCCCACACGTTAACCTCACTTGTTCCAGGGACAGTAAATGTATATAAGTCTCCCAAGATTTCCTTTTGTCTCTTAGATATTCGTTCCATGAGGCCTTGCTAAGTAATATTTTCTAATTTACATTCTGTGTATCTTTTTGGTTAAAGTACCTAGACTACAAAGATACTGTCTCCTTACTCTGAATACAGATAAAGAAACTTTAGTCATATCATTGTTATCTCATCCTTAATGAAATAAAAGTTTAGAGCAGCAGGCATATGTCAAAAAAGAGAATTCTATATAATAAAAGGCTCATGTGCAAATAGACCGAAGGGTGGAAAACTGAACGACCAGTTGCTATGATGTGCCCTGACCACCAGGTATGTGTGGAACATGGTGGGCATTGGCAGCAGGTGGCAGAGCACAGAACATGGTGGGCATCAGCCTTGGCGGAAAGGTGAGCGGGGGTGCCAGACCAAGTGGGGCGCCCGTCACTGTCATCGAGACAAGCCTCTGGTGGTCACTGAAAATGCTTTGCTTCATGCTGCAGTGCCTCCCAGTGCTCACACATGCTGCTGGTGCTGGCCTCACTCCTACCCACTGTTAGCACCATCAGCAGGTGCCAGTGGCAGCTGCTGGCCTGAGGACCCCTCAGGGCTTCCCTACCTCTCCCTGCTCCTGAGGGGCGATCAGAGCCAGCAGCTGCCACTTTCACCCACTAACAGTGCCAGCCCCACCTGCACTTGTTACTGGCACCGACCACAATCACTCTGCGCCATCAGCAGGTGTGAGCAGGGCCGGTGCCATCAGCACGTGGGAATGGCAGTGATAGGAGGTTGCCAGCAGACAGGGAACTGGGGGCCATAGTGGGAGGAGCCAGGCAGGGGCACAGAGGATGGGCCAAGACTTGCTCCTGGGCCCACCACAGCCTCATAGCCCGCAGTTCCTTTCAAGGTGCATGAATTCCTCACTGAGCCCCTAGTGTATTATAAAAGAGAAAGTCTGAAATTATGTACAGGTAGTAATGGAATACAACCGAGAAAATTTCCATTTAAAATTCTCAGTTCCTGTTAAGCAGTTTACTAGAGGGGTATTAGCCTGAAAATATACCTGCAAAGTAAAAGCAAAATGATAAATAGTCCTAGCTGGTTTGGCTTAGTGGATAGAGCATCAGATTGTGGACTGAAAAGTCCGAATTCAATTCTGAGCAACGGCACATGCCTGGGTGTGGGCTTGATCCCCAGTAAGAGGCATGCAAGAGGCAGCCAATCATTATTGATGTTTTTCTCTCTCTTTCCTTCCCCTTTCTCCTCTAAAATCAATAAAAGACATATTTAGTAAAAAAAAAAAAAGGTAAATATAGATGATATTCAAGTTGGGTCCCATGTATGGGCCATTATAGTAATGTTATTGTAAAACATTAAGAAGAAACTATATAATAAGTTAAAAAATAAAATATAAGTAGTATTTTATGTACCAAATTAAATGTTATTTACCAAATTTGGGGACAAAAATGGTAATTTGCTTATAACTAGGAAAGTGTTTGGAAACTGTATAACAATACAACTAATTTGTGTTAACATAATATTATATGGATCATATAAATTCAGCGGATTGTGGGTGAAAAAGGCAAATTTTGAGTTTTTGCCTAAGTTCCCACCTTTGGGGGGAAGTAATGCCTGTATATCAGTAATTAAAAATGTATTTGAACAAGCAATACAGCAGAAATAGCACGTTTTTTTTCAGAGTTCCATGGGCCTCAATAGGTACTTACTAATAGTGGGAGCTAAATTTCTCATTGCATAACATCCAGGTGATAAAATCTTTCCACACGTTAACTGAATAAACTAGAAAATCCGTGCCATTATCACTGTGTTTGTGATGAGAAAAATTGCTGAGTGCTGCCTCTTCCTTCCCATGCCCCCTTTGAGCCGGAAAACATGAGTCTAAAGGAAGGATGACCAGCAAATGACAATGCACGTGCTCCCAGCTTTCCCCGTGCTGGGAGTGAGCTGGCCCAGGGACTGGAATGGCTTTGGAGTGTCAAGGTGAATCCCTTAGGGACCTCTCTTCTCTTCTGATGTCACTATACATCCTCACCGGGAGCCAGAAATTCGGTCTTGGGTTTGACAATGAAGCCTCGGTCTATGACCATGAAAATGAAATATCAAAAAAGAACTGAGACCAGAACCTATTACAGAACCACAGTGACCTTCACAGCACACCCGTGGCGCACATGGTCAAGGGCTAACATTACTCAGTGCCCACTTATTTGTGCCTGCTTAAGATTTGGAGGTACCACGAAAAAGAGCAGAGGCCAGCTTGCCCCACTGAATCATGAGGACATCAGCCTCGCTGCCTCGAATGTTCAAGAATAACTCGCTCAGGACACTGAGTGAATCCTTAGACACGGTCCTGCACACCAGCATCCACAGGCAGGCCCGGAAGCAAGGCTGACTGTCCCAGGAATCAGACTCTGAGGGTGTCCGAGCAGGAGCCTGCTTGTATGAGGGGTCCTTTCTCAGGGCAGGGCTGCAGCTGAGGAGCTGCCAGAGCCAGAGCTGGCAGATGTCTCAGGTGGCATTGACATCTGCTCGCATTGGGCCAGCACTTCTGGTCTCAAGAGCCCGCCTCAGCCTGGGTCAACCATTCATTCCTGTTCCTGTGCCAAACTGTACAGACCGGTGCTGGCTGTTTCCAACGTGGCTCAACTCAGGGGCAGAAATAGTTCTTCCTGCCTCCAGTTTGACTAAAACACAGTGAATATGGACTCTCGGCACTTATGTTTTCCTGAAACATAGTAGTAGCTACATGGGTTGACACAAATGGTTCTCTCTAGTCCAGTGGTTCTCAGACTTCCTAATGCCACGTCCCTTTAATGCAGTTCCTCATGTTGTGGTGACTCCCAACCATAAAATTATTTCATCAACGAAAATAAATTTATGGTTGGGGGTCACCACCACATGAGGAACTGCATGAAAGGGACGTGGCATTAGGAAAGTGGAGAACCACTGCTCTAGTCCATGCATGATTTCCCATTTCTCACTTCTCATGCCAGAAAGGCTCGCAAGGCAATCACAAACTGGAATTTGGCAGAAAAGAAAATGATCTGCAAATTGGTTCATGTGTGAAATGTGTAATTCAGCCCAGATGAAAAAGACTCCGATCTCAAATTCTAAGCATGATCCAGACCTCAGAAAATGGTTTGGGAATTTGGGGTGAGTCCACATGAATTCCTCCTGCTCTATATCATTTCAATGAGCTCAATTCGGTTCATAATGTTTTACTAGAGCTAAAATTAAAATAAAGAAACATGATAAAAAAATATGTGATAAGTAGAACTTTAAAACTACTTAAAGAATGCTTTGGTATAGTAAAATCCTAGTGTTCTCATCAGTAGCACAGTACCTATGTCCCTTCCAAATTCCCAATTCCCCATTCCAATAAAATAAAGCAGGAATTAGTTAACTTTGCTATCCTTAAGTTTAGAGTTGCATTTCTGTTTATATTTATTTATTTAATCTATCTATCTACTTATTTATTTAAATTTATCTTTATTGAAAATATTACATATTTCATCTTTGGGAGACTCTTCCTTGTCCATTGAATACAATCTATGTAATGTTCTATTAAATGCCACCTATAGGAGCCCAGAGCTATCCGGTTCCTGCCCAATACTTCTGCCTTCCTTTTATGTTATGAGGTACCCCCCTCTTCCCAGCCTCATTGCTCCTGTCATGGTTTTCGCTTCTGTTGCATCAACTGAGTCCCCATATGTAGTTTCCAAACAGAAAATCCTAACCGAGATAGTCTCTAGGATGTTTTAAACTCTCTGGGTCGCTAGGGATTATTTGTAGATTCTTGCTTCCAGTATTTTCATGAAAACCCTGGGAAATACCTCATGGGTGTTCACCAGTCAGCCCTCTTAACTTCAGAGCGGTGCCTTGGGCATGATGGAGCCACTGAAATGTAGCCACTGTCCGCTGAAGCTAAGCTGACCTCTGCTGCTCACTCAGCCCTTCATGTGACAAAACTGTCTCTGACTTCCTGGACCTTCAGATACTGAAGTCTTGCTGTCTTCTTTGCCAACAGGCAAGAAAGTCTTTCCTGCTAGCTCTGTCCAGCTGTGTGGGTTTAAGAGTTGTCACCTCGCTGAAACCGGCTTGGCTCAGTGGATAGAGCGGCAGCCTGTGGACTGAAAGGTCCCAGGTTCGATTCCAGTCAAGAGCATGTACCTTGGTTGCGGGCACATCCCCAGTAGGAGGTGTGCAAGAGGCAGGTGATCGATGTCTCTTTCTCATCGATGTTTCTAACTCTCTATCCTTCTCCCTTCCTCTCTGTAGAAAATCAATAAAATATATATTTTTTAACAAGAGAGAGAGACGCTGAAATACAAGAGCACTTTCTATTTTCACTTGAACCTCTTACCTGGAGGACCAGGACAGAACCCCGTGGGAGCTGGGCCTAGGGAAGATAATCATGAAATAAAACCTTTTTTGTAAGATTGCGCTTTGGTGGCAATGACTAAACTGTCCTTTGTGAGTGGGACATCCGTCCTTTGATTCTGCACGGAGCGGTTTTGAAATGGCTCCACAGAAACCAGCACCTGTTCACCTAAATTATGCAATGGAGTCCCATTGAAGCTTTGCCTCAATGTCTAAAATATTTAACAGTTTGAAAGGTCAAGCGGGAAGCACTTATGAATTACATGATTGTGCTTGTAATCTTCCTTCTGTTATACTGAATAAAGACATATTCCTCCTAGTATACAGGGGTGCTGGTTTCTGAGCCTTCTAGAACATTTGCATTTTCTATCTAAATTGCCTCATGTATTCTAATGATCATCTATTTCTATTTGCTTCCTTTAAAAGTACAGTTATCAATTCTCATTACCTTCCTAGCTTTTGTTCAACAGAAGAAAACAATCTATTCTATGGATGTGTTAAGCACATTCAAATAATTATAAAATATACAGTGTTTTCAATTTTTAAAAATGTAATGTCTTTTGCCAGCTGGTGTAGCTCAGTGGTTGAGCATCAACCTATGAACCAAGAGGTTACGGTCCGATTCCCCGTTGGGGCACATGCCTAGGTTGTGGGCTTTATCCCCAATGTGGGGCATGCAGGAGACAGCCAATCAATTACTCTCTCTTATCATTGATTTTTTTCTCTCTCTCCTTGTCTCTCTGAAATTAATAAAAAAATATATATCTTTAAAAAATATTTTCTCTTTTATCTTTCACAGTTTACCTAATGGAGAACCGTCAATAAATTCCCCTGTCAGTTGATCAAATGTTTGAACTTTGCAGGATATAATTAATCTTTATCAACAAGGAATTTCTATTATTCATTCATATTTTTCTATTGAATTTAAATTTTCAATTTATTTTTATTTCACACACTTCTTTTGATCTATAATAAATAAAGTATGTATTATAAGACTAAAAGAAGCATCCTATTAGTAGTTACATGCCAAAGGTTCTTTGTTAACTTCACTAATTACTGAGTGTATTACGTTTTAACACCTTAGTTCAACATATGACTTACACTGTAAGAAAAACAAATATTACTCAATCCTTATTCTTCAAACACCAAGAAATAGAGTGGGATAAATAAAGAATCACATGTAAAATTGTCAATATGCATAGCAAAATGCTCCAATTTAAACATTGTATGAAGAATGGGCAGAGGAGTGAAAGCTGGGGAAAATCCCTGGAGCATGGCATCATGGGATCTGTAGTGATTACTGAACTGGTGCAGGTGATGTGGGTGGTCCTAATAGCATCGCTATAGATTCCAACCCCAGGGGTTGTGAGGGGCTGGCTGCCTGCCTCACAGCTGCATCCTTTGCCTGAGAATTGCCAGGGCTGAATGGGTGCTGCCTGGTCTAACCGGTCATTCATTACTTCCTCTTCTCAGAGGAGAGTCAGAGGTCAATAATGGATGGATGCAAGAGGACAAAAGGCCAGCTCCTTTGTGTTAAGATTGAACCAGCTCAGGCATCATTTCTGCTCTAAAGCCATACCCTCTCGCCCTAACCGGTTTGGCTCAGTGGATAGAGCATCAGCCTGTGACTGAAAGATCGCAGGTTTGATTCCAGTCAAGGGCACATACCTTGGTTGTGGGCACATCCCCAGTGGGGAGTGTACAGGAGGCAGCTGATGGATGGTTCTCTCTCATCGATGTTTCTAACTCTCTATCCCTCTCCCTTCCTCTCTGTAAAAAATCAATAAAACATATTTTTAAAATCATACCCTCTTTTTATTGATCCTTTTCCTAGCCAGGACCCAGTATTCTCATCTTGCTCCCAGCCTCTGTGGTTCCTTTTTCAGGGTTCTTTACCCATCAGCCAACTTTCTCTTACATCTGGCAGAAAAACGACTTTTTTTCAATGATGATAAAAGAGACTCATTAAAATACCATCTCCTATGTATCTAGATAAGAAAATTTCTTGCAAGCTTGCCTGTAAGAATGCTCTAGGGCAAACTGTGTGCTGACAACCCGCTTACAGAATAGTTATGGACTGTGGGGACATAATACAGTATGTAAGGAGTCATTTTCCTTCGTGAGCAGAGTCATAATTGAAAATAGGCTTGGTGAATATTGGTTATTACATCGAGTACAGAATAAATTCTGTATATATGCACTTTGCGAGAGATGGGTAGTAAGATATTTTACCTTTTAACTAATCCTTCATCTATCATTACTATTCCCTAAATATTGTTGAATCCAAATGGAAGAAACAGTCACACATCTTATCAGGTAATGTGAGGAAATGGCTCTTAACTAACAATCTATTTGCTCATAAATGAAAAGAAATGGGAAAATTCTATGCTCACCATCTGATTCTAAAAATCTCTAATAATATCGAGAGGGTTGATCCTTGTATAAGAAGCAAGGGGGGTAAAGAGGCTTACTGGTGACATTTTTACCACTTTATCATTATTTTCAATAGATTTTTATTGATTTATGAGAGGAAGAAAGAGAGAGAAAGGGACAGAAACATCAATGACGAGAGCAAATCATTGATCGGTTGCCTCCTGCATGCTTCACACTGGGGATTGAGCCCGCCACCTGAGCATGTGCCCTCACAGGGAATCCAACTGTGACCTCCTGGTTCATAGAGAGATAGATGCTCAGCCACTAAGTCATGCCAACTGGGTGGCATAAGAATTATTTTAAGGGAAGTAACATTCTTTGTAGATGCAAATGCCCAAAGTAGCAGTTTTTATAACAGTGTGGACCTCTGAGACCCAGATATTATTAGGAGGCAAGGCCATGTGAGAAAGGGCCAAATTGTTTACAGCAGAGTGATTTTGTTTTGATGCTTTGAGAGAGGGAGAAAAAGAGAATTTTTTTAAAAAAGCAGGAGGGAGAGAAAAAAGTCATTAATCTGAGCACTATTTGGAGAGCAACAAGCAGAGAACGAATACAGAGTTGGGGCAATTAAAGGACTTTTAAGAACAGAAATGAGTATATATATATGCGTGTGTGTGTGTGTGTGTGTGTGTGTGTCTGTGTGTGTGTGTATTGAAGCTGTGTCATAATGTTTACCATCCCTCCATCTTCACAACCAAATATTATAGTGTCTATTCTGTGTCCAAAGGTACAGAGAACAGTTTGGATAAAGGAGTCATAGATAGCAGCATCAAGATAAATTTTATGTTTGAATCAATGTGTTGTCTATAGACAAAGCTTGGCCCTAGCCAGTTTGGATCAATGGATAGAGCACTGGCCTGTGGACCAAAGAGTCCTGGGTTTGATTCGGTTAAGGACACCTACCTTGTTTACAGGATCCTCCCCAGCCCAGGCCTTGGTCAGGGCTCAAGCAGGAGGCAACCAATCTAAGTATTCCTCTCAAAGTATCTTTCTCTCTCTCTTCCACTCTCCCTAAATATCAATGCAAAAATATCTCCACGTGAGGAGTAACACAACAAAATAAAAATAAATAAATAAACAGAGATAAAGATTGTGAGATAATGAGATGACTCATAATTTGAATGAATTTGACCGGTGCTGGAGATTGAAGCTCAAGGTGTATGCATATTTTACGTGTTGTCATCTAGTAGAATTCATAGAAATTTGACAGAAGATTCGGACTTTAAAGGGGCAGACTCTGGGTTGGAGGAAATGTCAAGGCAACATTACTTGTATTTCAAAGATTAGGGGTCATCCACTGAGGTCTCATTAAATGAATACTCACAATGAACAATAGAGGGGGAACTGTGTTTAATTAAAAAGCAATAAAAAAGGCAAATTTGGTCAATGTGCCGGCTCATTTTTAGTCATTTAATGACTACAGTAGACATACAATGACAAAAGCTGGCATTTTGGTATTCCTATTCTACATTGGATCCTATTAGGAACTGTTTGACATTGACACTGGGACTCAAAGCTATTGGACATTGAAATTGGGACTCAAACATCTTTATTTTGCTTCTTGTGGGTTTATTTCTAGCCTACAGGGGCACGATGTTTTTAAAGACAAGAATCAGGGGGTGGGGGAAGCAGACGCAGAGGCAAAGAAGCAATGAACAGACTGTCGTGCTACAGCGGGAAGGCAGGGGAGGTTGCAGGGAGAGACCTGTAGGAGATCAACTGAAGGACTTGTATGCATGTGTGTGTGGGCATGGCCAGTGGATACAGGGCAATGGGGGGAGGGGGAAAAGGGAGAGACGGGTGAGAGCATGTACTGGGGGGTGAGGAGGGCAATAGGGAAAAAATAAAAATAAAATAAATTAAAAAACACAATAGCCTTCATAACCCCTAAATCACCCTCACTGCTTTCAACACTAACATCCTCCTACTAAAAAAATGAAGAGCATTTTCTTTAAATGGTGCAGACTTCTCAAACAGAAAAGTATCATTCAACCTAAGTGCCTGTGGACAGATGACTGGATGAAGAAATTAGAGTGGACAGAGCCAATGAAATATTGTCCAGCCTTGTGAGAGAAGGAGATGCAGTCATTTGCAGCAACATGGATAAACCTGGCAAACATCATGCTGAGTGAAATAAGCCAGATACAGAAAGAAGAACAAACTATATGATGTCACTTATATGTGGAACCTAAAAGACAGAACACGTAGATGCAGAGAGGAAGGCAGCATTGTGGTAGAAACTTCTTAAGCTGATTGCAAGGATATATTTATAGTAGTATTATAACTTACTGAAGGATTATTTTTTAAAGTTAGCAAATAAATTAAATATAATATTAAGTCAAAATTAATCTCAAAAACATTTTCTAAAGTTGCTCATAAGGTCCAATATAGATTTATCAAAGTACAGTATTTACCATAACATAGAATACATGTTAAATACATTCTATGATTTTTTAATTGCCAAAAAGAGAGAGATCAAATATAATTGAAATTGTGTCAATTCAATGCTCAAGAATACTGCGGATGTATTTTTTTAAATTACTTAATATGGTGGTGGTGTTTTTTGGTCAAAAAATCCTGGAATAATGAATGAGTTGAAAAAAAAAAAGCATAAGTAGTGATTATCCCAATCAGTTATTGAAAAGCGAAAGTGCTCTGATTTGAGGAGGACTTTTAGATGCAATTACTTTAGAAAAGTTGTATGAAAAAATTTATGCCATATTTTACTTCAATTTTATTTTTTTAATTCAGATTTTCTGACCTAACACAATGAAATTTCTGCTATTTGAGGCTTCTTCCAGATTCTGTAGGTAACATGTTAAATTAACCATTTTAAATTCTCTATCCCTGTCTCAAATGTCAGTGAACTAACTCATTTGGCAGAATCTGGCTTCTTTCACAGATGAATGCGATTTCCTAACTGCAGCTAAGTCACAAGCACAGAGCCATAAGCCAAACCCTTTGTCTCTCCTTCAGTTCATAGTGGAAAACGAAGGCAGAAACATTTGATAATCTCAAAATAGAGAATTTCTGTGGTTCTACAAAATACTAATAAAGTTTTAATTTACATCATCTTTTGGTCTTTGACCTTAAAAATGCATTCTCTGTTAGTAAAAGTTGGCATATGTTATTTTTTTGCTAAATAATAAATATTTTTAAGAATTCCTAGTAGGCCCTAACCGGTATGGCTCAGTGAATAGGGTGTCAGTTGGAGGACTGAAAGGTCCCAGGTTCGATTCCAGTCAAGGGCACATACCTTGGTTGCAGGCACATCCCCAGTAGGGGGTGTGCAGGAGGCAGCTGATCAATGTTTCTCTCTCATCTATGTTTCTAATTCTCTATCCCTCTTCCTTTCTCTCTGTAAAAAATCAATAAAATATATGTAAAAATAAAAAATCCTAGTAAAGGTAGGCATGAGAGCAATGAAGACTCGCTAATGCTGTGAACACATACCAGGCATTGAGGGCAAACCGCACCTCCAAGATGGTTGGATGTGAACCACATTCAAAGACAGGCTGGTAGCTGGAGTGGATGTGCAGTGCAGGCAGGGTTTTTGAGCTTTCATTTCTGTTTTCATCTGACTTTCTTAGAGATGGCTGTTGAGCTAGCGAAGAACTGAATTCTTGCTGCAGACCCTGGCCCTATTTCATAAGCAAGTACCCTTAAAAGAGCCAATGCATTTTCTGATTTCTATTCAGAATTAGACATTTTCAAGGAGACACGGGATACTTTCTCTGACCTTTCTGAGACGATCGATTGCATTCTGTTGGTATCAATAGTCTTGTTTCTCCTTGATTTGTCTTTTAGGTCTTATTGTGGGAAGCACGTTGCCTTGTGGGAAATGCTGAGTTCACAGTTCATTTATCATTCCTCGGCCCAGAAAACCACTTCGCTGAGATCTTCATAGTTTTTAACTTGGGTCTTATTGGAGGGTGGTGTCTATTCAACCCAAAGGAGGTCCATATATGATTTCTTGCACCAAACGTTGTTATCCCCTAACAAGGACTTATTTCTTGGTAAGAAAAACATTATTTCTTCAAATAATGTTCGCCCTTCTAACAACTTTTACTCTTGTCTAAAAAGTGTGATGGCATACATCAGAGATGCAGACTTTATAGATGCCATATTGAAAGGAAAAAAAAAAAAACCTCTCAAGATAAAGGGCATTATTTGGTCTCAGGCCTAGATGACTCAGAAATGACAGCAAATCTGATATCTATATTTCTTCAGGTCTCTAGGGGACTCAGAAAGGATAAGCATTTATATGTATCACTCACTCTGGGCTTATGGGTTTTAGGGAGCTTTCTTTTCTATGCATCATTCCTCAAGCCGGACATGAAACTAACCCGACACCCCATCCATGCCACCTCCTCAGACCAGCATCTTGGGGTATAAACCTAAGTGAAAAATCCGAACAGAACACAAGCGAACTGTAGAGTGTATCCATGATTTCCTAGGGTGATTTGGCAAATTATGTTAACAGATGTGGTTTAAACAAGAACACACGGTATATATTTTTCTGTCTTAGGAATGTAGGAGAGAAATGTGAAATACATTCATTGGAGACACATCATGGTCTCCATGAGGAGTTCAGCTTTGCCCATCAAGCTAGGCACATGCTTCCTAGTGGGCAGAGGAGATGGCTCCATCCTGCTCCTTGGGGAAGAGAACCCCCCACCCCTCAGGACAGAGGAGCCTTTTACTCAGGAGGTGCTGTCTGTGCGGTTTAATTTAACTAGCGGTGCCCCAAGTGGTAGCCTAAACCACACACCCAAAGCCACACACCTTTGAACCTGAAAGATGTTTTTGGTTTTATGTTTTTATTATTATTATTTTAAATATTTTATTGATTTTTCACAGAGAGGAAGGGAGAGGCATAGAAAGTTAGAAACATCAATGAGAGACATCGATCAGACGCCTCCTGCACGCCCCACACTGGGGATGTGCCCGAAACCAAGGTATATGCCCTTGACCAGAATCAAACCTGGAACCTTTCAGTCCGCAGGCCGACGCTCTATCCACTGAGCCAAACCGGTTTGGGCAATGTTTTTGCTTTTAGATTACTCTGTGTTTGCTCTACATCTCTTTAACCCCTAGAGAAAACCAATTTATCATCTTACTCTCTCAAATGGTCACATGAGGATCTTAGAAAATTAACACTTTTTGTTTGATATCACACGTTGAAATATATGCATTTCCATATAGGATGTTGTCTCCTTTCACTTGCACTTACTCAAAGATATACTTGAAATACGAGTAATAGTTAATATTCTGTATTCTGTTTTTCTTTTCTATTTCTCTGCCATTTCTGCAATTAGATTGTCTTTCTAGGGTCTGCTGTGTTTACTCCGCTGTATAATCGCTGCAGCCTTTATTCTTGGTCCTTTTTCTGGACACTTGCAGGTAGCCAAATATGTTTGTGGATAAATAATAAAACGGTATCTATTGAAGACTGTGGTTTTCCATGGTTTACATTGCCAAGCTCTGCAAATTGTGTGTGTGTGTGTGTGTGTGTGTGTTGTCTGAGATAGACAACAGCACCTTGAACTTCCATAATGACCCCTTTGCCACTTCCCCACTGGAGTTCCAAGCTTAATCCTTAGCACAGAAGAAATTCTTACTTTATAGCTATTTTATACATTTATTTTTTTATTTTTTAAAATATATTTTACTGATTTTTTACAGAGAGGAAGGGAGAGAGATAGAAAGTCAGAAACATCTATGAGAGAGAGACACTGATCAGCTGCCTCCTGCACACCCCGCAGTGGAGATGTGCCCGCAAACAAGGTACATGCCCCGACCGGAATGGAACCTGGGACCTTTCAGTCCACAGGCCGACGCTCTATCCACTGAGCCACACCAGTCTTGGCTATTTTAAACATTTACATGTGTTTTGGGAAACAATAAAAAGTGTGGTGATGTAAATAAAGAAATAAGGAGACGGATAACTGTGGTGGTGTCAGGCTTATGAACAGGTGTGGTAGGGCTTTGCCCCCCAAATACCCTCCCCCTCATTACAGCGATCTCATTAAAGAGTTGTTTGGGAAATTACAGCATGTCTCCGTGTAGCAGTGCTACCATCTCTCTGGCTGTCATGTTCTGTGCAAAAACAACAACGCCTGTTTATTATGCCGTTAGCAAAAATCGTGGAAAATCGCAAAGAGAGAGGCAATCACCGATATAGTAAGGACGGTGAAAAAATCCTTTAAGACACTCAAACTCCTTTGTAAGCAATTTACCTTCCTCTCTCCTTCATGGCTCTACCTTCTCTCCTCTTTTCTCTGAACACATTTATTTATTTATTTATTTATTTATTTATTTATTTATTTATTAAATATATTTTATTGAGTTATACAAAGAGGAAGGGAGAGGGATAGAGAGATAGAAACATCAACCAGCCACCTCCTGCATGCCCCCTACTGGGGATGTGCCCGCAACCAAGGTACATGCCCTTGACTGGAATCAAACCTAGGACCTTTCAGTCCACAGGCCAACACTCTATCTACCGAGCCGAACTGGTTTCAGCTTGGACACATTTATTCTTCTAGTCTTTTAAGAATTGCTTTTGCCCCGTCATACCAACAAAAACTGCTCCTGCTCCACTTGACCATGGACAGCCCCAAAGTGAAATGGAATCCGAATCCTTCCGTGAAAATCCGTCTTCCTCTGACTTGACCACACTTAGCATAGGATACTGACTAATCTCACACGCTCTCTGACCTCCTCTTTCATTGAAATCTGGGACACCGCTCTCCAATGTCCACTTCATACCTCTAAAATTGTTAGCGCTTAGTCTTTTTTGAGTCTTTACTTTTGAATTTCAGCTAATTGGGGCAGAAACAATATCTAATCAGCCACAATATAATCTATAATATATACAGAACATTGTCTAACAAAATGGGTGTCTACTGTTCTTTAAATACATGGCTTTTATTTTTGTTGTGTTGTGAATCTTCACCTGAGGATATTTTTGCATTGACTTTTAGGGAGAGTGGGAGAGAGAGGGAAGCCAGAGAGAAACATTGATGTGAGAGAAACACATCGATCGGTTGTCTCCTGCGTGCGCCCTGACCAGGGCCCAGTCCCGGGAGGAGCCTGCAACCAAGGTGTGTGCTCTTGACTGAAATCAAACTTGGGACCCTTTGGTTCACAGGCTGATATTCTATCCACTGAGCCAAACCAGTAAGGGCTAAATATATGTTTTTTTAAAAAGTGGTTTGATGTTAGGAATGAAAAAGATAACACTATATAAGCTATTCATGCCACTACAATTGAAGTCTTTTTAATTCCTCCAAATGCTTTTTCCTTATTTTCTTAGGATACTTTAAAAAAAATCTACATTGTTTTGCTCTTACTATCTTCCTTTTCTAGATAACCTAGCCGGTTTGGTAAACATTGCCTGGCTCACAATGACGGAGATAATGATGTTTGTCCCTGGAGCCACTGAGTCACTCTGAAGGATCATGTCTCAAGGATCATTAGAATCTGAAAATCTTCTGAGTGGAAGGAACTGGAGAGGTCATCTACTCTGGAATTTCCTTAACACGGTCATTCTTTCCTGATGGATGCCTCTCCACTCCGTAACAGAGCCCAGCTCTGAAACTCTGCTGCCTTTAGATAATGGTGCGTTTATATCATGTCCTGTCTTGCCACCAGATGTCAGATAGAAAATACATGATTGCATGTCTGCTCTTTCATTGAAGGTTCCTGACTTTCTGGTTGTCATTATACATTTTTACACACTGCATGGACTATGTCTTCTCCTTCAAAAACGTCACTATTCCATGGAAGTGATAAATAGACTCGTCTCTTTAATTAAAACATATTACTCTATGTGCTTTTATTTTGCTGCATACTTTATTAAACGTTTATCAGAGGATGCTTAGGCGTTATACATCTAAATATTCCAAAGCTTTCTGAATTCCTTTGATCATTGTCCATTTTTTTTCAACTAAAAGTTTAAAAAAGTGATGTTACTCTGGTGTTATTACTGCTGTAAATTCAAGTTATGAATTAATACACTGTAGCAAGAAAGCTCAAGACTAGTCCAAAGCAAACCTGTGATGACTTTCACTTCTCTCTTTTTAAAAAAATTATTTATTTCCAAGAGGAAGGGAGAAGGATAGAGAGATGGAAATATCAATGATGAGAGAGAATCATTGATCGGCTGCCTCCTGCATGCCTCACACTGGGGATTTGGCCTGCAACCAGGACATGTGCCCTGACAGGGAATCAAACCGTGACCTCCCGGTTCGCAGGTTAATACTCTACCACTGAGCCACGCTGACTGGGCTTTCATTTCTCCTTTTAATGCTTGTGGGTGGGCTTATCCCTTTCCCAGTTCATATTAACCCCATGAGCACTCTTCTAGCCACTTTTTCCCTAATCCACATGTTTCTACTCTCTTATGCTTTTCTTTGTAAGCAACATTTGGAAATAAGAGAGACCTTTTCCATGATCTTTAGCTTATGAATACCACTCCTGGGATTCTAGTCCCAAGAAGCAAATCAAGGGAAGCAAAATAGTATAATCACAAAGAAAACCAAAGAATTTACAATGATAAACTGGAATAACCTCAACAAGGTGGAATCATATGTGGAACCATATTCAGGGATTGAAGTAACTTGGAAAGCTGTTTGTGAGGCAATACTAAAGGAAATGAAAAATTATAAATAATATCATTACGAAGTTCAATATCACCTAACACTTGATTCTCATGATTTAAGACAAGTAATATTTTTCTCACCTGCTTACTTATAAATACAGTCAGTCGTTATTGCTCATTCATTTGACAATTACCACTTTTAATTTTTTTCTATTCAGTAATAACCCTTGAAATTATTTTAAGCTATGGTAGACTCATTGAGAATTTAGTGTCTGCTATTTTTCTAATCTGATTAGGTTATAATGAACACATTTGCAATGGAAATTACTCTTCATTTTAAGGGTTGAAAAACGTTGCATCTTAATTTGCTGGGAGAATGTTGGGATTGTTTTCTGAATAAGTGTACTCACCCTTGTCTTGACCCATTTTACTGCTTATATTATATCATTTCCCCCTGAAAATTACATGTTATTTAATCTAAACAGACCTACAGCTCCAGGGAGCTGCCTCTTTTGACTCTAGTTTTGCTTGAGTCACAGGAAACAAAATAATTCTAGAGCCTTCCTTCAGTTGAACTACTGATACCTATTTGACAGGTGTGGGAATTAGAGAATTGGTTATACTAGATCCAAACTAAGAAATTGGAAACTCTGGCCGAAACTGGCTTGGCTAAGTGGATAGAGCGTCGGTCTGCAGACTGAAAGGTCCCAGGTTCGATTCCGGTCAAGGGCATGTAGCTTGGTTGCGGGCACATCTCCAGTAGGGAGTGTGCACAAGGCGGCTGATCGATGTTTCTCTCTCATCGATGTTTCTAACTCTCTATCCCTCTTCCTTCCTGTCTGTGAAAAATCAATAAAATATATTTAAAAAAAAAAAGAAATTGGAAACTCTGGCCCATCATGTCAGCAGAAATGCTTGCCATGAATCTGAACAGTCAGGATGTAAAGCTAGAAGTTCTAAATCACAGAGTGCTGAATACTTTGTTGATTATTTCTTTGAGTAATTCAGCTCTTTTTAAACCCCCAAACAAATCAGTACTTAGTAAAACTGTATCAAAGAAAAAGACCACTATTAAGTATATTCTAAAAAAATAAATAAAGGATCTGGTATCATCCCTGAATTAGTTCTTCCATCATAAATATAAGAAGACACCAAGGAGAACAGTCTCAATTGGATGTTAATATGCCTTTTGCACAAAGAATCACAGAAGACCCAGAATTTTATTGCATTAGGGGAAGACATTATACATTGATTTGTCTATGGACATTCAAAATTTCATTACCACCAAGAGAAAACTGAGTTTTCTATTGCTCTCAATACTGCTGCCAGTGAATTAGGTTTATGAAATTGATGATAAAGATCTTTCCTGCAGTTTTTAACTTCTTTATTAATAAAAAGCTAAAAGCATGACCATGAGTACTGAATCAACACATCACATATTAGATTTTTTTTTCTAGGCCCTTAAAAGCTGAAAAGATAGATGATCTCATGTGAAACCTGGAAGTACCTATTGAATAATTAAAGTTATAGAATTTGGTATCTGGCTTTCATTGTTCTTTTAAGCAATCACTCATTGAATGGCTGTTATTCCTTTAAAGAAAGTTTATTCTTTCCCTTTGTAGAACTTGTTGTTCTCTGCTCCTTCTTCTTTTGTCTTAAAATAAAAACAAATTAACTGTTTCCATATTATGTTCTTTGTCAGATAAACCAATATTTACAGGCTTATCCTTCAGGTCTTTTATTTCCTATCACCATATGATCCTGTCTTTTTTAAAAATATATGATTTTATTTCTTGAAATTTTATATGTGAGAACTATTATAGACTTAGGGTAAGGTAGGGTTCAACCCAAGAGCATTCGCACTTACTTTTGGATGACTTAGGAAGCAAGAAGCACTGAGACCACCTTAAATGTTTGCCTCCCCCATGTGTGGTGAATCCAGGCATAAACTCTGCATGACAGTTA
>PVJN01004029.1:0-95038 GCA_004026805.1 Lasiurus borealis | reverse complement strand
TTTCCTCATGTAAAATTGGTGGATTCTTAATCCATTAAATGTTCATAAATCAAAGTCTCTAACTCATGGATGAAGGCAGATGTGAGGACATTTCTGCCCATTGTTGGTGTTGCTTGGAGATTGACCCTGTCTTGAACACATTCATCCATGATTTAAATGAAGAAATGAAACTCCAGTGGTCAAATTTGCATGTAACATAAAGCCAAGAAGGACATTAAACGAGCTGAATGACAAAACTAGGATCCAAAAATGTTATAATCTGCACGAAGGGACTAATTCAATATGAGGAATTTGAAAGGAATAAATGTCGAGCCTTGAATTCTAATCCAAAAGTGAACTACTCTAAGTTGTGGGAAGGGTTGCTGGGTACAGCATTGTCAGGTCAACTTAGTATGGGGGTTTAGAGGGAGCCAGTGGACTGTGAGAGAAATGGATGCACCTGGGGCTGCAGTGCCCCTATCCCCAGTGAGATGGGTGCCCTGTGCTCCTTGTGTGGCTGGAGTGCACTTAGACTGTGAGGGGAAGTTGTGGACACTGCTTGACAGTGACTGGGCAGAGGGGAGCTTGCATCAAGATGAGGAATGGTTAACAAAACGAAGACTCTAAAGAAATGGAAACAGGACTGTGTTTGGGGTGTGAGTCCCCTCATTCTCCAGGTTTCTTGCTGATGAAGCACAGAGACAAGGGTTACTAGCTGAGGGAGAAATACTGGACCACATTTTTAATTGTGTACCATGTAAAATCAAAAATCAAAAATTAAAAATTGTTTTTGGAAAACATAGCATAAGGTTGTAATTCAGAATTTTTTGCATTTTAGAAAGGTGCACATAATTAAGTGGATCAGAAGGCACATCCTATAATCAAACACATGAATGTTTCTGCAGCGGAAATGCCTGGGCGTTCACACCAAATGGGATAAATAAAGACTACTGAATAGGCCACATGTCATCTCACATCAAGTTTCATTGCCAAATGAGTTTGTTTCAAACGCATAAACAAATGTTCAGTTTCAAAGCCTTGTTGATTTCAAAATTGAAGCTATGGGTTGTGGACCTTTAGTACTCCTTATACCACATATTCAAGTGTGAAGAGGGGGACAAAGAGGGAAGAAAGGGGGAGCGGGAATTGCATGAGAGAGAAAAGGAGACAGAGAAAGGAAGAGAGTGGCTGAGAGAGTGAAGGAGATAGGTCTACAAAGCAAAGTCTAAATTCAGGTAGCCAACCACCTGCATGGTTGAAGACCACATAGATCTACCCTACACAGTTCTCAAACACACACACACACACAGACACACACACAAAAAAAACACACCAAAAAACCAACAACAACAGGTAGAATATGGTTAATATGCTGCCATCCCAAAGCCCTACCTAAACTTCTTCCCACACAGAGGCAGGTACCACAGGGCACTCAGTACATGTGAGTTTGGGAGGTGCCAAAAGCAAGCAAGAGGAACTACATCTCCTGAGCAATAAAGAGGAGTCTGCTAGGCTGATCCCTAAAAGCTCAGTGGCCAGGCCCACAACGAAGTACAGCCAATAATCACCAGGGTCTGACCAATAAGATGAGAGAGAAGCAGAAGTTCTTCTGAGAAAAATGAGGTGAGTAGGAATTTCTGGTGGCATAAAAGTCCAAAGAAAAGTGGGCTTCTTTCTGCATGAAATATGTTTCCAGTCCCTGGAGGGATTTCACCCAGTCCAGGGTAACCACTTCACATACACAGGATTCAGTTTTAACTCACCTAAGAACGAAAGTAAGAATTTTGCAATAATGGGCCCAAACCGGTTTGGCTCAATGGATAGACTGTCGTCCTGCGGACTGAAAGGTCCCAGGTTCAATTCTGGTCAAGGGCATGTACTGTGATTGTGGGCTCATCCCCAGTAGGGGGTGTGCAGAAGGCAGCTGATCAATGTTTCTCTCTCATCGATGTTTCTAACTCTCTATCCTTCTCCCTTCCTCTCTGTAAAAAACTCAATAAAATATATATTTTTAAAAAGAATTTTGCAATAATGGAATAGGCTTCTTTCAAAATAATGAGCATTCTCTCTGGTGTATTCAATAAAAATATTGCCATATGAAAATGTGGCAAAAGGGAACCTTTGTGGTCAGTTTGTGGGAATGTAAATTGGTGCAGCCACTATGGGAAGCAATATTATGTTCCTCAAAAAATAAAAAATTGAAGTGCCATGTATTCCAGTAATCCCACTTGGGGGTATATATCCAAAGGCAATGAAAACATGATATCAAAAAGATAGCTTCACTCCCATGTTTATTGCAGCATTATTTACAATGGCCAAAAGACAGAAACAGTCTAGGTGTACATCAATGGATGAAAAAAATGAAAAAGATGTTGTAGATACATAATGGAATATTATTTAGTTGCTAGTGGCCTGGTTCATGAAATTTGTGCACATTAATTAAAGAAAATATTTTAATATTGTTATTTGCTCTTTCTCTACAATAGAGGTGTCATAGATGAAAGAAAATTAGTAAAATGTATATAAAAATCTCCCTCCTGTCAGAGTCTGGGGCACGCTGCGGGACCTAGAGTCAAGTCCCCACCTGCATTGCTTTGAAAACACAGAAGACCCCCCAGACCTGGCTGGCTCCACCAGATTGGGTGAGACCCAGACCCAGCCAGCCCCACCCTGATCAAGCCCCTCTAGGCAGAAAGCGCAGCCTCAGTTTCTCTGGCACAGCACAGGGGGCATGGCCTGAGGTCCCTGTCAAGCCCTGCTGGGCGGGAGATGCAGCCTGAGGTCTCCCGGCCTGGTGCTGGGGTGGGGAGTGTGGCCTGAGGTCCCCCATCAAATCCCATGGGGTGGGGGGAATGTCCTGAGGTCCCTCGCCCTGGCCAGGCACCGTGCAGCCTCAGGTCCCTGTTGTTCAGTCTTGATGTTACTGTGTCCTGGCTAATTTGCATATCCCTCTATTATTAGATAGGTATGAGAGAAGGAAAGTCTGCTATTTGTGATAAAGTGGATGGACCTTGAAGGCCTTATGATAAGTGAAATAAATCAGACAGATAAGTACTGCATGATATGTATGTGGAAAAAAAAAAGTCAGACTTATAGAAATGTAAAGTTGAAAAGTGGTTGCCAGAAGCTGAGGTTAGAGAAGTGAGGGGAATAGGGAGATGTCGATAAAAAAAAAAAAAAAAAAAGGCACAAACTTTCAGTTATAAGCTGCGTAAGGTCTGAGGATGGAATATAAAACATGGTGGCAAGGGTTGATAACTGTAATATATTATTGATATTTGCTAGGATAGAACTTGTGTTCGGTAGTATGTAAGATGATGAGTGTGTTAACTAGCTACATGAGGGGAATCCTTTCACAATGTATATGTATATATCAAATTACCACAATGTACACTTTAAATATCTTAGAATTTTATTTGTTAGTTATACCTCAGCTAGAGGCCTGGTGCATGAAATTAGTGTGTATGGGGGGGTTGGGGGGCAGCAGAGGGTGTCCTTCAGTGCAACCTGGTCCCTCTCCAATCCAGAGGAATATCCGACTGCCCGTTTAGGCCTGATCCAGGTAGAATTGGGCCTAAATGGGCAGTCAGATATCCATCTCACAATCCAGGACTGCTGGCTCCCAATTGCTCACCTTTCTGCCTTCCTGATTACCCCTAACCACTTCTGCTTGCCAGCCTGATTACTCCTTAACCACTCCCCTGCCAGCCTGATTGATGCCTAACTGCTCCCCTGCCAGCCTGTTTGTCCCTAACTTCCCTACTCTGTGGCCTGGTCACCCCTAACTGCCCTCCCCTGAAGGCCTGGGTCCCCTCCAACTTCTATCCTTTGCCAGCCTTATCGCTCACAACTGCCCTCCCTTGCAGGCCTGGTCCCTACAAACTGCCCTCCATCTTGTGGTGGCTATCTTGTGTCCACATGGGGCAGGATATTTGACCACATGAAGGCAGTCATCTTGAGTGTTGGAGTGATTGTCAATCTGCATATTACTCTTTTATTAGGATAGAGGCCTGGTGCACAGGTGGGGGCCAGCTGGTTTGCCCTGAAGGGTGTCCTGGATCAGGGTGGGTGTTCCCTTTGGGCATGGCGTGGACTGGATGAGGGGCCTATGGTGGTTTGTAGGCTGGTCACACCTCCCAGCAACCCAAGTGGAGGCTGGTATCTGGGATTTATTTATCTTCTACAATTGAAACTTTGTAGCCTGGAGCAGAGCCAAGACTTCTGTTCCTACAGCCATCGAAACTTTGTTGCCTTAAGTGGAGGCCTGGGCCGGCCAGGGTGTGTAGAAAGCTTGGCTTCCTCCATTGCCAGGGGCAACCCAAGCCTCCTTCTTGCTTTCTCTTTGGCCCTAGCCATCTTGGTTGGGTTAATTTGCATACTTGCTCTGATTGGCTGGTGGGCATGGCTGGTGCGTATAGTGGAGGTACAGTCAATTTGCATATTACTCTTTTATTAGATAGCATAAAGCTGAAAAAAAAAATGACACAAAACAAACCCTATCATAGTACTTTCAAGCTGCCCCAAACACCTCATTCATGACAATAATCATAGGGAATCCATGAAAGAGAGAATAGCCAAATTTAGGATTAACAATCTGTGAGAGGATCAAATCAATAGATCTTCATATGTTCCCAGTACAGGGCTAGATGCTGAGGGGAAAAAAAATGATATAAGGCACAGCCAGTACCCCCACCGGAGCTTATGGCTTGTGGCAACATGAGGAAATGAGAAGTCAGACTCACTTTTACTTTAAATACGGTGACATGGAGAAATTACCTGCCAGATGGCAGAGAGTTAGAGAGTTTGGAGGAGATCTGGGATTGGGTGTGAAGACACAGAAGTGAAGAGAGTTACAGGGAAGAAAGGGGTGGGCCAGGGGAGGGCTGATCTTGGCTTCTTTGGTTCATGGACAGGGACTCCACCCTGTCCACCAGGCCCGATTCCTTCTTGGAGAGGATAGTATAGCACATCTATCCTCTCTCCTGCTGGCACTCGGCCTTGGCTCTCTGGGGCAGTGGTTGACACAGGGTATAAACCCTCCTCTCGCATGCCAACTTTCCCTTTAAGAAAGCTGAGGCCCTAGCCAGGGAGAGCGTGTGTGGGCAGCTTGGCTTGCATCACCGTTCTCACGTTTTCTGTGCGTGAGCTGCAGGAGGCCACTTCGTGTCCCATTTAGCAAGCCTGCAGACTCCGATTTGTAGATGATAGCACAAGTCATCTGGCCTGCGATGGTGGGTGAAATGCCATCTGATTCAGAGACTCTTCGTGACTTCCTTCAGAACCAACTGCCTCATTCGTGTCTCCAAAAATAACAATAGCAAGGGCGAGATCCTCACTCCTCTCCCATCCCTTGGGGATGCCGTGGTTGAGTGACGGCTTTAATGGCACAGTGTTGAGGCAGTTGGTTTGTTCCCTTTTAACAGAATCTAGAAAAGGCAACACCTCACCGTGGAGCTTGAGTGTTACTTAGCAATTCTCAGAAGCTGTTTCTCTCCTCCCACGGGGTGAAGGGCATGTGAGAACCTGCCTCGTTGAACATTTTCAGTGGAGTTGTTTCCTATTGAGCTTTGCAGCTCTAACCCTGGTACCTTTTCTATGCGTCAGTCCCATGGACAAGATCAGTGTTTTAGCAATCAGGTGGTTACGGCAGTGTTAGGGAGAAGGGGTGGGGGTGAAACTACGGTGCCTGAATTTCACCTGTAAAGATCTTTCTATTGAACACCTCTCACTGAGATCCTTTCTAAAGGTTCTTTCAGATTCAGACGAAGATGTGGCAAAGCTGTATCTCTTCAGGTCTGAGGCATGGCAGTCAGAAAGCTCAGGGAATCATTAGGTCTTAAAGTTTGAGACAAGAACATCCAGAATCTAGGAAACCAGCATGTGAGTGCAAGAGCCCCAGACCCGCATGGGTGGTTGAGCATTGATCTATGAACCAGGAGGTCCTGGTTGGGTTCCCATCAGGGCACATGCCTAGGTTGTGGGCTCAATCCCCCATGTGGGACGTGCAGAAGGTAGCCTATCAATGACTCTCTCTCATCATTGATTTTCTCTCTCTCCCTCTCCCTTCCTCTCTGAAATCAATAAAAATATATTTTTTTAAAAAGAAAAAGAACTCCAGTCCTAAGAGTACCCACAATCCTGCTCAAGCTGCTCATCTGCTCTGGCACTGTTTTCCCTCACGGATTCAGGATTAGAAAGGATGCTCATGACAGAATGTTTATTAAAAATCAATTCCCTTCTCTTCCATTGAAAATAATTCATTTCTGTGGCCAATTATAGACCCTAGGCCACATTTGAACATAAATCCCATGTCCCTGAAAATGCAGGAGGTACCCAGATTCTCTATAGCCTAAGTGTGAGTCCCCTTCTCAAGAGGCCCTAGAGCAGGCAGCCAGCCACCCACCTTTGAAGGGAATGGATCATGGCTGGAACTCCATGCTTGGAGCCACTGGTGAAATCTAAACGCACAGCTTGGTGTCCATTATTCTTGGGACCCTCTTTAACCACAAACGCCAATGTTTTGCTCTTCCTGAAATCAGCCCAGCCCCCCACCCCATTGTCGTCACACTCAGGGACTCCGATATGCCTGTGCCCTCTCCATGGTTCCTGCCATGGACAGTCCCCGGAGACAAAAGAGGATTTTTCAAGGTGACCTGAAGTTGCACTCACTTTAGGGACAGTTCATAGTTAGGGATCATTTGGGGCATAAATAGTAGCTAGGCATAAGGAGTTATTAGGCTTGTCCCCACTGCCTCTCCACCCCCACCCTCACCTTATACAGTGGTACCTCGAGATACAAGTTTAATTCCTTCTGTAACCTTGAGGCATGGGAAACTATGAGACGCTCGAGTCGCAGTAAACTAGTGGGTCGTGTGCAGCCGGCTGATCTGAGAGATTACTCCTATCTCAAATGTTGCTCGTATTTCAAAGCAAAAATCGCTCGCTCCATGGCTCGTATCTCAAAAATCTCATATGTTAGGGCACTTGTATCTCGAGGTACCACTGTACACCCTTGATTTTTTTTTTTATACCTTTCCTGTCTTTTCTCTCCTATACTTATTGCTATTAGGACAGGGATGGCAAATACATTCCATTTCAAGTGCCAACTCTGATTAGTTATAGGTACTGCCTAGACCAGTGGTTTCCAGTCTTGTTTTGGCCATGCCCCACTTAAGCATCTCTAAAATACTGATACCCTCTCCACACCCCCTGTGACATATAATCTTTATTATTTAAAAAATGAACTCCTATTCATGTGGAGGAAGCCTAATAGCCATTCATTTGGTTTAAACAAGCTTCCAAAAAACATGGCATCCATGAAAGAGAAAAATAAAAGAATGAAAGGACAGTTGAAGTACTGAGGAAGAAATCACTAAGAAGTTGTTCAAATAATAATAATATGAAGTGATACGAAGAAATAGCAAATAAAGTTTAACATACAATAAAGAGCTGAAATGCATAAATATGTCACAATATATATTTACTGGAGGCCTGGTGCACAAAATTCATGCTCTTGGGAAGGGGGACCCTCAGCCCAGCCTGTACCCCCTCGCAGTCCAGGAGCACTTGAGGGATGTCCAACCAATGGTTTAGGCCTGCTCCCGGGGAGGGGGTCTAAGCTGTGGGTTGGATATTCTTGGTGCTGCCCTGGAGGTGGGAGAAGCTCCTGCCACCGCTGCTGTACTCACCAGCCATGAGCTGGGCTTCTGGCTGAGTGGCACTCTCCCATGGGGAGCTCACTGACCACCAGGGGGCAGCTCCTGCATTGAGTGTCTACCCCCTGGGTGGTCAGTGCGAATCATAGCAACCAGTCATTCTGTTGTTTGGTCGATTTGCATACAGTGGTACCTTGAGATACGAGTGCCCTAACATACGAGATTTTTGAGATATGAGCCATCAAGCGAGTGATTTTTGCTTTGAAATACGAGCAACATTTGAGATAGGAGTAATCGCACGGATCGGCTGGCTGCACATGACCCACCAGTTTACCATGACTGGAGCGTCTCATAGTTTCCCACGCCTCAAGATTACGGAACGAATTAAATTCATATCTCGAGGTACCACTGTATTACTCTTTTATTATATAGCATACACTATAAATGAGGCCCCTAGAACTATAAGAAATGCAAAAAATTCAGTGTAAATAACTCATTCTTGAATTGCCCCCCTTAAATTGCCCCTCAGTGGGGCATGTGTCCCATGTTGGAAAACACTGGCCCTAGACCATTCCTTCAACATAGATAACAAAAGCTCCATATGAACTCTGCGATTGTTAATGTCTGCTATTATTTGCCACCTTCTCATTTGTCCAGGAGTTTTTAAAAGCCAGAGACTGTGTCTTATTCAACTTAGGATCTTTAATTATTAACCTTCAATAATTTTTTATAGTTGAACTGTGCCTGTAGCAACTGTGAAATCTGTAATCCCCAACTTGCTATTCTCAGTTCTGCCCAAATGTCAGAGTGAGTGACATGGTGTAACAGGATGTGTCATCTCAGCTCCTCGGGGCTTGAAGTCATCTACAAGATGAGAACCTGTAGACGAAGAAAGGAGAATGGAAGAGTTTGAAAAAATAAAGAAAGTGGAGAAGGAAAAGGAAGGATGCAGGGGAAGATAAAAAAAAATGTCAGAGACCCTAGAACCAGTCAAAAGAAATAGAATTGTTCCCAAACACAGTACCATGTGATATTAAAAAAAAAAATCTGTGGTGCATATACATGAGGAATAGATGCAGTAGCGTGCCCATGCAGGCTTGAGTAGACTTGCAAGAGGTGACTGTTAAATTTTCAGGAATTTGAGAGTTAGTTGACATCATATAGGTAACTTGAAATTGGCTGAGGCGGGAGTATTGACACCACAGAAATTGGCAAAGGCTGCAAACCAGGACTCTCTTTGCTCAGAATTGATTGCCATTTACTAGTGTACTACTGCATGCATGCCCCCAAACTCTAGGTGCAAGGAGGGATGAAAGCATTAACTACAAATCTATATATTATCCAAAATGGGCTCATCTTTTCTCAGTTTTGAGTCTTGTCCATTCTGATAGGGAGGCGGGACTGGGAAGCTCTCACTTCTCTTCGCTCGCCCAGGTTGCTGACTTTTTCAGTACATATTCTGGACTTTGGTTGTCTGGCCATCAGAAGTTCGGCCTGGAACTAGCATGGAAGAATAGTGGCCAGTCCAAACATAGACTGTGGAAAAAGTCAGCTGTGCTCAAAGGGGGCTCTTATTCCTTATGAGGTAGTGTAAATTAGTGTCAAGTTCATTCCCACAGGGACACTTAGAAGGGAAAATGACACAAGAACCCACTTTTAGGTTATCTCATAGAAGGCAGAATGTTTTTAAACTAACCTATATTAATTATAGGTACTGCCTAGTACCTGCCTTAATTATAGGTATTGCCTAGAGCAGCGGTTCGCAACCTGTGGGACGTGACCACTTTGGGGGTCGAACGACCTTTTCACAGGGGTCGCCTAAGACCATGGGAAAATGCAGATATTTACATCACGATGCATAACAGTAGCACAATTTCATGGTTGGGGGTCACCACCACATGAGGAACTGTATGCAAGGGTCTCGGCCTTAGGAAGATTGAGAACCACTGGCCTAGAGGGTGCTGGCAGGGTGGCTGAGATGAAAGGTCCTCAGGGCAGCCCAGAGGAGTCTCTCAGGGCAGCCCCCTCCTCTCTGCCTAACCGTGGCATCGATACAGAGTCTTCTCGGGGGTCCCATCTGAGAAAGAGAGGCTGCACATCACAGCAGCTGCCTCCTTCGTGTGAAGTCTAAATGCACAGCTTGGCGTCCATTATTCTTGGGGTCCCCTTTAATCACAAACGCCAATGTTTTGCTCTTCCTGAAATCAGCCCAGCCCCCTCCCACTCCATTGTCGTCACACTCTGGGACTGATATGCCTGTGCCCTCTCCATGGTTCCTGCTGAGGACTGTGGGCCATGGTCATTGGCCCTGGACCCTTCTCTTGGGGCGAGGAGGGAGCTGGGGGATGCTGGTGGCAAGGGTAAGGAAGATCCTGCGGGTTGCCGGACTTGGAGACCCTTCTTTCATGATGAGCTGCTGGGGACAGTCTAGAGATGCCTCCTTAGCGGGACTTGCGTTCTGGAACCACTGCCTGAAGGAGCTCTGTCCTGTGCACTGTGATGGATTCAGAGCAGCAGGCCTATGTCAGGTAAAGACAGGAGCCAGGCAATAGCTAGAGAAGCAAGTCACACCAAAGAAATACGAGAGGCGATCGGTCTGTTGCCTCTCCAGAGGCGGGGGAGGAAAACAGTTCAATAGCATCTGCTTGCTTACAGCAGTTTTCCGAGCCCGCAGTGATTTTGAGCGCTTGCTCATGATATTCCCCGCCTCTCCTTTCCACCCATTTCATTATTTATTTACTATTTGTCTTTAAAATAACTCATATAAAGAAACAACCACCACCACCTCAGCCCCGTATTGAAAATAGCATCCTTACATTCATGGGCTTGATAGACCAATGTCATATTTTTTCTGATGCCCGTCACTGTAAACACACGACTACTAGAAAGGAAACTCTTCATCCATCTCTCCCTGGAGTCACCGCAGAGGCCACGGTACGCACCTCGATGGGAATCAGTCTCTTGAACCCAGAAGTTTCTCAGAATGAAGCCACAGAAGGTACCTGGCTTTGCATTTCTGTTGATGATCAATGCACCCACTTCCCCGACTCAACTCACACACTGTCAAAGCTCTCACTTGGCACCAGACGTCATTTTTGCTATAAAAGCCCTCGAGCACAATATGGCCGAGAATTAGAACTTCTGTTCCGTTAGACCAGGTGTTAGATCGTATGGTATGTTTCATGATTAGGAATGGAGTAATTGCCTGTATCATAATCCAAGGTGTCCCTCTTAAAACAGGGTCTCTGGTGGGGATTATTTTAGAATGAGGCCTCTAAAGCATTTTGTGTCAAGGACAAAGCCCAGTAAAAATTAAGGAAGAAAAATACCAAGAAATAATGTATTTTCATGTCTTCCTTCTTCCTTTGTCTATGTTCTGTTCTCGGCATCCTTTTTCATGCTGGATCTTTTGTATGTTTCTAACTCTTGATCCTTTCCTTGTTCTGTCTGTCTTCTCTTTATCCTAACCCCAAATTATGAATCTGGTTTCTATCTTTATAAAAATTCATAAGGCATATTTCCTCAGTAGACGCTCAAGATGGATGTGCATTTTTTGGCAGCTCAATGACTTCTAGATGAGGGTTATGGGAAGTAGTTTCCAAACAAGAACACTATCCAACAGCTTTTAATGGTGGGCCTGGCTGTCGGCTTGGACTATACTTCCACTAGGGGGCGCTTTCCCCTTTATGTGTCAAAAATTCTATTACAATGGTAACCATAGAAACGCTAGTTTCCCTTCGGAAATAGGTGCTACTCAACACAGCTTCGGGGAGCATGGTAGGAGCAGTGGCAAAGAAAGCACTTGATTTTAGCAGCGAATTCATCCAATATCATTGACATAATGTCAGTTAACAGTGAAACTGGTGGGACGGTGACATTTGTCATGTAGTGACTTTCATGAGATTATTTCCTCTCCCAGTCGTCAGCTGGCAAATTACTTCCACTAAATTCAACCTGGAGCCAAGGGATCCTCCTCAATAATGTCACAGAGTGCAGCTGGAGTCTATAATCTCTCTAGGATTAGCTCAGATTTGTTTTAATTTGTTTGAAGATGTATGCAATCTCAGCCATTATTTAGTCCTCTCCCCACACAAGGGTCCAGGCACGGAGTGAAGAAACAGACCACACAAGCTCTCAGCGGGAGCACCAGGAAGCTCCTTTGAGATTGTGCCTCTAATTTCTTCATTCCTTAATACATTTATGCAGCGCTTCTCAACCTGTGGGTCGAACAACACTTTCACAGGGGTCGCCTAAGACCATTGGAAAACACAGATACGATTCATAACAGTTGCAAAATTACAGTTATGAAGTAGCAACAAAAATAATTTTATGGTTGTGGGTCACCACAACATGAGGAACTGTAGGAAAGGGTCTCGACATTAGAAAGGTTGAGAACCACTGCATCTATGTCTTCCTTACATTCTTCCAGGTCTCAATGGTGTCTTTGTTCATGGGATTTTTACAGTCTTTTCTGACCTGACAGGGTTCTATAACTTAGACCTTATTATATTTTACTAAAGACGTTGGGTTACAATAGCCTATACATGGAGTTATTGTCGTTTTTCTTTACCGATTCAAGATATTGAATTCTAATTAATGACTTTCTTAGGTCCTTGAAACATGAGCCACCATGAATAGGAGACCATGTAGAAGAAGAAAAGGGACTGTCCCAGTATCCAGAGACTAAAGTTTTTGTCCAAGCTATACCTTAAAGAAAGAATGACTTAGGGCAAGTTTGTTTAACCTTCTTCTGGCCTATTTCTGTAAGATCTAGCTACCATGGCCTATCACCATGGGTGAGCCAGAGGATTTCTGTGCCTTATCTTACTCTTCAAAATAGCCTTCTGGGGTAAGTACTGTTATTGTCCCCATTTTACAGACAAGGAAACGAAGGCTCAGGGAGGCCAAGTCATTTTCCCAAAGTCCCACAGGGATTGCATAGCTGACCTAGAACTTGGGCTTGAATCTCTTTTGGTTTTGAAACCTTCCTCTGCAGCACCAGATACAGCTTTGATTCAATAAACAGCTTCGAGGGCCTTCTATGGGCTCAGCAGGCCTTAAAACTTGACATTCTCTTCAAACCACAGAGAGAATGCAAAACGGAAATGGTTTCAGAAAAATGATATGCTATTTGAGAGGCAGGGCAGTGTTAGCAGGGGACGTGAGTTCATGTCCCTTCTCTCTTATACAAGTCCCTTCGCCTCTCCTGGGTTGTTTCCTTCACCAAGAAATGAAGGGGTTGAGACGAACTCCAGCCTCTCTGTCCTCACACGCTGCCTCCTCAGCGGCCTGCACTGAAACCAGCATCCTTTCTCCTTGCTCTGGGTGCCGCCAGCAAGTCTCCAGCGCTCATGTGCCTCCGCCTCAGTCCTGCCAGTCTGAGTTCTGGGTAATTTTGCTCCTTCCTCCCGTCCCTCCATATCCTTGTCGGGGAACCTCTACCTGCTGTCCGCCTCCCACTGGAGCTTTGGGTCATATCTTAGAGCCAGCAAAGCAGAGGAGACATTAATATGTTTTTATTGATTTATTTTATTTTTAGAGAGGGAGGAAGGGAGAGGGAATAGAGAGAAAAAAACATTGATTAGAGAGAGAGACGTGGGTCAGCTGTCTCCTGCATGCCCCCTCCTGGACCTCTTAGTTCATGGGTTGATGTTCAACCTCTGAGCCATACCAGCCGGGCCAGAGGAGACTTCAGAGTGTTGCTTTCTGGGGTGCCGCTCAGGAATTTAACAATCCTTACTTACTGTGCGTTCACCAGGGTGGCGTCAGGCGTTCAGGAATAGAAGTCTGAACCACCCCAGTTGAATCAGAGAGAGACCCTGGAGCTTACGGATCTGTCACGTTGAGTCTCTGAAGACCTCACTGATGCTGTTACCTTTTCATCAAAATGATTGAAAGGGAAAATAAACAGCATTGAGTAAGTCAAACCATGGTATTGGCCTTCACGGCCCACATTTCAGTTTTCCGCTGCCAGTCCACAGTCGCTTCTCAATAGGGGTATCTTATTATTGCTGATAACAACCGGATGAATAAACAGAAAATAAGTTCCTATTTCATGGGAGGAAAAAAGAATCTTATTCGAACCACAAGCATTGCTGTTGTTCAGCAGCTTTACAATGCCTGCTTTCCTCTCCTGCAGGAAATGAAGCTTGGGCTGGCTATTTTTCCCTCTCCAACGAAATAGAAGAGCTATATAGCTTGGAAATTTGGAGGAGCTCATGCCAGTTGGCTAAACACACACACACACACACACACACACACACACACACACACACACCCCTTAACATTTTCATTATATAAAATGTCAATCACCAAAAATTGACAAGAAAGAAATTCCAGGACTCCAATAGAGACCGTCAGGCAGAGCTTATAAGCAAATGATTCATAAAACAAGAAATGCAAAAATCATGTGAAAAATATCCAACATGCAAATAACAGAAGAAATCCAAACTAAAACAACAATGAGAATACTGTGGCCATGTCTCAAATTAGCAATTTTTTTTTTTTTAAGTACACCCAAGGTGGTTTTTGCTTTTGGCTAGTGGGTTGCTGGACAATACAGATAAAACACAACTATACGAAAACCTCACAGTAGCCTCACCTGTTTTAAGGGGCTGCTGTTAGCTGAGCGTTAATGTTATTGAGCTCTCTGAGAACGGAACCTGCCTTTGATTTCCTGCTCTCTGCCATCATACTCGGTCGGTCCCCACCCTCTCCCCTCCATCCTTGTTCCCTTCTTGATTTCCATGGACACCCAGGAGGAGGACTGCTCTTCACTGCTGGGCACGTGGGAGTGTGGGCTCCTCACTAAGCCTCTACGGACAGCCCTCCGGTTGGGACCATCGGTAGGAATGCCTATGATTGTCCCTTGTGGGACCGCAGCTGGCATCACCAGAAGCGGGTAGCCTCGTTACTGCCAGGCAGTGGGGAACATCCTGACCCCCACGGGGCCTCCTTTGCCAGTACTCCTGCAGGGAGAGGGCGGGATCCCTCATTACCGCCAGGTGGAGGGGAGGTCCAGGCTCCCCAGGTGGGCTCTCCTGACACCGATGCTGGAGGGAACTTGTTACTGCCTGGCTAGGATGAAAGCCCCAGCTCCCTCTTCATCTTTTCTACCACCACCTGCTGGGCTTTGAGAGGCCTCATTACACGCATGCCAGGGTGGAGGTCCAAGCTCCCTCTGGGCCTCTGCAGGCCTGGGTGTTGCTGGGTGGCTTCTTTCTGAGATGTGTGGCTGGAACAGAGACAAGTTTTCTGTCAGGCTAGGTTGCCCTTTCCTCGTCCTTTGGGTGGAGAGAACAGGCTGTGTCGGAGGCTTTTTAGGTGTATTTCTGGGTGGCTGGCTTCTTTGCCTCTGAGTTTGGATACATGAAACAAAAATATGAACAAACACAAAACCCAGGAACGCACCATCTGATAGTCCCTTGGGTTCCAAGGTCCCTAAAAGGTCTTCTCCCTAAATTTCAGAATCCTTTTTTTTATGATGTTTTTTTAATGTACAATGTCCAAGATTTTTAGTTGTACTTAATGAGAGGAGTGAGAAAACATTTAACTACCCAATTTTCCCAGAAACAGAAATCCCTGGATATATTATTTTTAAAGAATGTCTCAGCCAAAACAGGTTTGGTTCAGTGGATAGAGCATCGGCCTTCGGACTGAAAGGTCCCAGGTTTGATTCTGGTCAAGAGCATGTACCTTGGTTATGGGCACATCATCAGTAGGAGATGTGCAGGAGGCAGCTGATCAATGTATCTATCATTTGTGTTTTTAACTCTCTATCCCTCTCTCTTCCATTCTGTAAAAAATCAGTAAAATATATTTTAAAAAAAAGAATGTCTCAGTGAAAAATATAAAATGAAGAAGTTTGGTGGGGCTAGGATATAGTGCAAAAAAAAGTGACCCAAATGTGAAAGAATATTTTTTTTTCAATTGACCTAAAACAGAAAACAGAAACAAAACTGTACAACCGGTCAGACTTAGAGTCTACTGATAGCAATCAGGACAAGTCACGAGGATGCCACCCACCTAAAGGCACCCGTGGTCACTTCCCATCTGTGACGGACACAGAAAATCTGGTGGCTGGTGCAGTTCTTTACCTGATATGTTTCCTGTATGACATTTATCCTCTTTCACAGTTTGTTTAATAACGTTCTCCCACTGGACTGTCAGTGGCACGAGGGCAGGAACAAGGCCTGCTGGGTTACCCACTGTAGCTGATTGAGCTATTGTAGGCTCGCCTTCTGTTTCTCTGTGTTGAATTAAAATCAAAGAGTTTATAATTTACAAAATTCATGTAACGGGCTCAGCTCTTGCAGCCTTCGCAGCCCTTGCAGCCCGGCTTGGTCTGGAAGGTAGTTTCGGCTGTTTGGCCTAATTATCAGTTTGTAGGATAGAGCGTGCTTTTAAATACAGTGGTACCTTGAGATACGAGTGCCCTAACATACGAGATTTTTTGAGATATGAGCCGTCAGGCGAGCAATTTTTGCTTTGAAATATGAGCAACAGTTGAGATAGGAGTAATTGCAAGGATCGGCTGGCTGCACATGACCCACCAGTTTACCACGACTCGAGCGTCTCATAGTTTCCCACGCCTCAAGGTTACAGAACGAATTAAACTCGTATCTCGAGGTACCACTGTAAACGTTTTAAGGTGTCATTCTTTAACAATTATCTTTCGTATAAAGATTCTTTGTCTTTTCTAAATGTCCCTTTCAGTCTCAAAGAGAAACTCCTCAACTCTTTTCTCACGTACTTTCAAACTCTACCTGCTAGTAACTGCCTTCAGCTTCCCTAGAACTCTCATCTCTTCACTTCCTTCATGGCAATGGCCTGCCTCCACCACTCCAAGTTCTTGGCTGCGGCCGAAGTAAGAACTGCACTCCAGGTTAGAGGGCAAGCTTTAGTCCCCATCCCAGGCTTCTCTTCCTTCCTCCTATTTCTGTGAGCCCTCTCTGTGGCCAAAGGAGGCAATGTGTGGCTGTGGCTCTGAGGCTTCCAACTAGATTTCCCCATTTGGAAAGATAATACATTTTTTGCACTTCTTCTTTTTTTAAAAAAATATATTTTATTGATTTTTTTACAGAAAGGAAGAGAGAGGGATAGAAAGCCAGAAACATCGATGAGAGAGACATCGATCAGCCGCCTCCTGCATGCCCCACACTGGAGATGTGCCCGCAAGCAAGGTACATACCCCCAATCGGAATCGAACCTGGAACCTTCCAGTCCGCAGGCCGATGCTCTATCCCAGTGGTTCTCAACCTGTGGGTTGAGACCCCTTTGGGAGTTGAACGACCCTTTCACAGGGGTCGCCTAAGACCATCGGAAAATGCAGATAGTTATATCACGATGCATAACAGTTGCAAAATGTCATGGTTGGGGGTCACCACCACATGAGGAACTGTATGCAAGGGTTGCGGCCTTAGGAAGGTTGAGAACCACTGCTCTATCCACTGAGCCAGACCGGTCTTGGCATTTTTTGCACTTCTTAAAGAATGAGGAGTTTTTTCCTAAAGAAGTATGTCCAGCTGTTATCTGCCTCTGGAAGCCTAAATGTGGTGATATTCTCCCCTCATTTGTAGTTGTCTCAGGTTTCTGCAAATTTCATAATGGTTTGCTGATAGACAATCCCTTTTTCCCGTAAGATCCCTACCTGATATCAGAGCAGAGCGTTTAAAATAACATTTAAACACAGTGTGTTACTTACCTCGACTCTTCGCTTGTCAGAATGCATTTAAAGCATCCAAAGCCTTATTCTAAGCAGGGCTGCCAGAAACCAGGACACTCCTCACTGTTCATTGGTTGATTAGAAGGGCAGCCCAGGTGGCATCATAATACATTATAAGCCTGAAAAATCCTGATATCTGGTAAATCATTTCCTTAAAAGCTGTTATCATTGTAAGGAAATTCAATACACTGAAATCCTAACTCAGGGAAAAGATATTTTAGAGTGACTCTTCATTAAGACCTTTTTTTTTGAGAGATGATTGAACTATTCTAATCCATCACACTGCTTTCCACCTGATCTTCATTTTCTTACACGATTTCTGTCTCAACTCTAGCACAACAGCAGGCACTTTTGAACATTTGGTAAATGTGAAATATATGTCATTTACAAATAAATGGCATACATATATGAATGAATTAATGATTGATTAGATGAATAAATGAGTGCATATGCGAAGTAACTGGACAAATGAATGAATCATAGCCGCGTGCTTCTGCCTGTGGCAGTCTCCAATTTCTTTACCTGGTATGTTTCATTTATGAGATTTATGGAAAGACAGATCATTTCAGGCCCAGAGGGTGCTTATTGGATTATACTAGGTGAGATCACTAAACAAGGAACTCTCACTTGAACATCTATTCCCTGCCGGGCACGGATAGCATTTTTACAGTTGGCTTCTTTATGAACCCTTTGCTGGAAGTTTGCTTTAAAGAACAGGTCTATGTCCTGAATAAGAAATAGCAACAAAAACAACAGTGCAGTCTGAATAATCAAATTCCAGGCCATATTTTATATAAGCTATATACCAGTGGTTCTCAACCTTCCTCAGGCCTCGACCCTTGCATACAGTTCCTCATGTGGTGGTGACCCCCAACCATGAAATTTTGCTACTGTTATGCATCATGATGTAAATATCTGCATTTTTTCGATGGTCTTAGGCGAACCCTGTGAAAGGGTTGTTCGACCTCCAAAGGGGTCTCGACCCACAGGTTGAGAACTGCTGCTATATACTGTATTTTCCCGTGTATAAGATGACTAGGCTATAAGACGACCCCCAACTTTTCCAGTTACAATATAGAGTTTGGTATATACTCGCCCTATAAGATGACACCCGGCATATAAGACGACCCCTGACTTTTGAGAAGATTTTCCTGGGTTAAAAAGTTGTCGTCTTATACACTGGAAAATACGATATTCTAGATGAGGCAGAGCCTGGTACACATGAGGCCTTTTACCAGGCATTGGACATGGAGTGATGGACAAGATAAACAATGGCTCTGCCCTGGAGCAACTGATATTTTAGGGAGGAAGACAAACCCCCCGCAAAGAATAAATAGTAGGAGGTTGTGGAAAATGCTCGGGAAGAACTGAACAGGCTGCTGGGGTCCAGAATAAAGTGACCTGCTTTAGACTGAGTGGTCTCTAAGGAGAAGACATGTAAGCTGAAAAGTTCCATTTTCAAATTGGTCATGGGGACATGATGTGTTACCTTCCCAAGTTCCACTTCAATGACACTTATTAGATGTAACATTGCACATCTTCCACTGGACACCAGTCAAAGCTGCAGAGAATGTTGGCCTTCCGAAAGAGGTCTACTCTGCTTCATTGTATTTCTGCCCTTTTCTCTTGAGAAACAGTCCACGAGTTTTACATTCACTCCTCTGGGAGGATACTTCTGCTTCTCATTAATAGGAAACTTCACTTTGAAATCTTGGTAGTTATTGAGTAACTGCCACCTATTGACTTCCTGTATGAAATGTTAATTATAAATGAATTTGGGGCAACTTTTCAATTGATGTAGATACAAAGAGAAGCACACAAACCATGGGCTGTGCCCGCTAAATGCAGCAGTAGATTTATTCACAGCGTGAGCAGCAGGAAGTCAAAGGGACTGAGGAAGTGGACCCAAGGGTAATGGGTCTCTCAATTAAAATGTGTTCTTTCTTCCCTTTGATTTTTTTCCTTTGGCCTGAGATTGAATGAACTGAATAACCAGGCTCAGAAAGATGCTAGAAACTGTCTCTGCCCATGTAACATGGATTAACAAAAAGAGAGAAGTGAGATTGAAAGAAGAAGGATAAAGCTGATCTAGAAATTTTTCTGTTAGGTGAAGTTTTTCAAACAAACTGCAAAACTAGAAATGTCTAAAAATTTTCTTTGTGCTAAATATTTACCTGAAGGACATAAATGAATACACACATATAAATACTATGCAAATAACCAAGAAAATATACAGGGATGGGCAAAAGTAGGTTTGATTGTTGTGAGTTGTAGTATTTATTTGTTTGTTTATTTATTTATTGTTGTGTTATTTATTATTATTACCCTATTTTTGCCCATCCCTGTAAGTTCATATGTCTACATTGATTCTACTGACAAAACATTTTTGGTAGTGTAGATGCTTGCCCTTAGGCTAATAGCTAAAAATGATTAATTCTTGTCATGGGAAAGGCAATTTTAAAGCTCATTAATTATGCTTAAAATTTACATATTTATTTTTATTCCAAGCCTTGATTGCAATCTAATAATAAGTGAAAATGTGCTTACATTTTTAAAGTACTTCTGGATTTTACAACCTTTGTTTTCAAAGAGGGCAAAGCTCAGTCAACACTTTAATTTACTAAGAGAATCAGCAGGGGAAAAGACTTTATTAAATAAAGAAATGGTCTTTGAAGAAATAGTTGTAGTTGAATAAATGTACTTGATGCCTGCTGAGGCCTCTTTCTCTTTTTCTTTTAAATTTAATTTATGTTTTTATCAAAGTAAAATACAGTTTGAAAAAAATAAAAACACACCACAAAGCATATAAAGCAAAAAGCAATGCATTGCATTCCCTCACCACTTCCCACTCCTGAATCCTTTCTTTTTTTTCAAAATCCTCACCCAAGAATATGTTTAGAGAGAGGAAGGGAAAAAGAGAGAAGGGGGAGGAGAGAGAGAAAGATACGGGGGGATAGAGAAACATTGATTGATGTTACCTCTTCTATGTACCCTGCAGGGGATGGAACCTCCAACCTGGCTATGTGCCCCGACTGGAATCAAACACATGATTTTTCAGATGTATGGGGTGATGCTCCAACCAACTGAGGCTCACCAGCCAGGGCTCCTGAATCATTTAATGTCTATTTTTTTCTTAAATTTATTGGTATTACATGTACGTATAATGTTAATTTTTTTAATTTAAATATTATCTATTGAATTCAAAATAATGACACATTACTAGAGGCCCAGTGCATGAAATTTGTGTACTGGGAGAGGAAGATCCCTTAGCCAGGCCTGAGCCTCTTGCAGTCTGGGAGCCCTTGGGGGATGTCAACAGAGAATGGGCCTAAGCCATCAGTCAGACATCCTTAGCACTGCCACCACTGCTGTGCTCACCAGCTGTAAGCTTCTGGCTGAGTGGTGCTCCTCTTGTAAGAGTGCACTGACTACCAAGGGGATGATAGACCCTGCATTGAGTGGGATTGGGCCAAAACTGGCTCTCTGACATCCCCTGAGAGGTCCTGGATTTCGAGAGGACACAGGTGAGGCCAAGGGCCCAATTGGTGCTCAATTGGGGTCAGGGGGGAACACGGAAAGTTGGCCAGCTGGGAAGGGACCATGGGAGGGCTTCAGGGCATGTCTGGCCCATCTTGCTCAGTCCCGATTGGCTGGACCCCAGAAGTAAGCTAACCTACTAGCCGGAGGGTCTGCCCCCTGAAGTGGTCAATGCATATCATAGCAACTGGTTGACCAGTCGACTATCTACTCCCTGGTGGTCAGTGCACATCATAGTGAGCGGTTGAAAAACCTTAGTATATCATTAGCATATTATGCTTTGATTGGTTGAATGGACAACCAGATGACTGGACACTTAGCATATTAGGCTTTTATTATATAGGATAATCTTTTTTTTTTTCCCTGAGTAATAATTCTTTGCTCTGAGATCTATTTTAGCTGACATTAATGTAATCCATTCCAACTTACTTTTGGTTAGTGTTAGTATTCTATATTTTTTTTCTGCCTTTTATTCTTTTCCTACATGAATCTCTATATTTAACATTTTTTTTTCTTTATTCCCCATCTCCATCCCTTTAACAGCTGTGCCTTGCCTTTGGAAAGACTTGCATGCATCAGAGGCAGTTTGGTATCTTCAGATTTCTAATCCATTATAGCAGCCCACTCATGACCATTCATTCTTACCACTTAGCTGGCTTTTTTCTCCTCCTGTTTATGGTGGGTTTCTTCTCCTGATGCTCCATTAGGAATGAAAGTGGGCATATGTCTCTTTATTCTTGTGAAGGGCCTATTATCTTCTGGGTTTTAGTTTGTTCAGGTTTCCTTGTATTCTCAGCTCCCTAGTGTATGCAGTAAAACTATGATTTTTGTAACTTATCCAACTTACTTCACTGTTAACTTGATGCAATGGTCTTTACAACTTTCTATATCCTAAGTAGAAGTCTAAGTTTGAATTTGTATTGTAGAAGTAGGAAACTGAGTTCTCTTATTTTCCATTGCCCTTGCAATCCTCACTGCTCTTAACATACACATTCCTTCCTATCTTTCCTATACAGGTATATCAATTTTCTTGGTTGAATCAATATTTATGCTCACATCATTTATTTTAACTACATGCCTATTGTTCATTACTGAACCATGATGACTTCTTTTTATGTCTTTTTGTTTCTCCTGGAAATAATGATTAGTGATAGGAATATAGAAAGTTGAGTAAATTATAAACAAGAAGCCAAAATTCTCATAGGTTCTATGAACTCTATCTGAACTGTGAAAACATACTAAATGTTATTATTTTCTGCATACCCAAACTCATCAAGAACACTGTTGGTTCCATTTTTTTTTTTCCTGGAGCCCTCTGTACTATTCTATTCTGGAAAATGGTTGTGTATACTTGGTATATTTATGACAACCTGGAGTTCACTTCTTCCCACATGGAATCTCTTGTTGCCTCAATTCCTTGTCTTCTTTTTTCTTGGTTCATTCTCTTGTTTTGGTATGGAGCAGCCACAGTAGCCGCCTGAGAAACAGCACGGGAGGCAAATTTTTTTAAGTTCGTCAATATTTGAAAATGTTGGTTGATAGGTAGGCTGACTATAGAACTCTAAATTAGGAATCATTATCCCTTAGAATTTTGAAGAAATCTCATTTTCTTTCTAGCATTGTTAGAACTATTTCTCTGGAAAAACCCAATTCCATGCTAAAACCACATTTTTATCCTTCTTTAAAACTTTTAGGATCCTCTCTATCTGCAAATTTCTTTAGTTTCATGACAAAATACCGTGGTGAACCTTTTTCATGGGTAACGTTAATGTGGAAATCCATATTTTTTAGTTCTGGGTTTCTTCTTTTGTTACTTCCTTCATGTTTTCCTTTTTTTTGTGTTTCTTGTGTTCTCCCTCTGTAACACTTTGGATGTTGGACCAGCTTTTCTCTTCTCAATTTTCTTCTTTTATATTTCTTGGCACTTTTAACACATGTCCTGGATATTTCATCAACTTTATCTTCCAAGCTTTCTCTTTTTCACTTTTATATTTTGCTTTGTTATTTTTAAATATACAAAATTTATTTTAATAAAATGTTCTCCTTGTTTAATGGATGTGATACCTTCCTTTATTTGTCTGTGGATGTTTTAGGGTTGTGGTTTTTTTTTTTTCAATTTCTTTGAAGTTTTACTGTTTTTATTTTTAAATTGCCTATTTTATTCTAAGATCTATCTTCTTAGTTTAAATATGTTAGTCTCTTTCTTTCAGGTAAGGGATTTCCTTAGATATCTGGTTTGTTGCTAACTGTTCATTCATGATTAGAACAAGGCATAAAAACACTGTGTGGGTGTGGCTTGCTGGCTCGTGGGCTTTCCTCTAGCATGTCCTTATCCATCTCTTAGGGGAATGTAGACATGTCAGTACCTCTGTGTATTTTCTCTCACGTGTGTTGGTCCAGAGAAGAAATATCTAATATCTTGCCTGGTATGGATATGAATCTTGCTGCCAGCCTCTGGGGATGTAGATGTGGAAGGACTCGGGGTTGAATGTTTTCCTCTATGACCATTCAGTATAGAGACTTTTGGCTAATCCTTTGTTTTGCTCCTTTCCTTACATTTCCCCTTAGCTGTTTTGCTGGCCCGGAGTTCAGAGTCTTTCTGGATCAGTTACTCGGGAGGATAAATCTGAGGATAAATCTTGCAGAGTCAGGGAAGAGAAGCTACCTGAATACTCATGGTGAGTGGATCTGAGGCTTAACTTTAAGCCAGTCATTTTTAAATCCACTCCACCTCTCACCCCGACTTTTGGAACCTATCCGTGCACCTAGTACTTAAGCTCTCTTGGGTTCTAATGAGCATATTTCATTGGCATCCTCATCTGCTAGCAAATAGACATTCTCATTCTCTACTCCGCTAGGTGCATCCACATTCAGTCTTCCAAAACGTTTCCTGTTTCTCATTTACATCATCTCGTCAGGATTTCAGGAAGGAGCAAAGATAACACACATCTATTCACTCCATCATTTTTTAAAATTTATTTTTTGTTGTTGAAAGCATTACAGATGTCCCTTTCTCCCACATTGACCACTTCCACCTACACCCCCACCCAGGCCTTCACCACATATTGTCTGTGTCCATGGATTATGCATATATGCGTATAAATTCTTTGGTTAATCTCTCCCCCTACTTTCACTGCTCCCTCCCCCCTCTCCCCACTCCTACCCCGTCTTCCCTCTGAGATTCATCAGTCTATTCCATGCTTCTATGTCTCTGGATCTATTTTGTTCAACAGTTTATTTTGTTCATTAGAGTGAGATCATGTGATATTTGTCTTTCTCTGATTGGCTTATTTTGCTTAGCATAATACTTATATCTAGATATACATACAATAAAAATCACTCTAAGTATAAGTAGATGAGTTTTGTTAAGTGCACACAGCTGTGCAACCACCACCACAATCAAGATATAGAATAAACACATCACTCTTCAAAAGCTCCCTTGTAAACTTTTGAAATCAATGTTTCAAAGTGGCTGTAAGATTTGTAATTGCCATCAGCAATGTGTGGAAGTTCCAATTGCTCCATATTCCTACCAACAATTTGTCATTGTTGATGAGACTGATATTGTCATTTAAAAAATAGCTAATATATTGGATGTTAAAAGGTACCATATTGTGGTTTAACTTGCATAATGACTAATATTTTGCTCATTGGATATCTGTTTATCTTCTTTGGGGAGGTGCCTGTTCAAATCTATCACCCATTTTTAAATTGTGCTGTTTGCCTAATAAAATCTATAGCACTATTAACTTCATGTTAGGTTTAAGAAAATTAAAATATTATTTTTGTGTTTATTGTTTATAATGTTTAAGATAAAGTTCATTGGAAGTTTCACTTATTAAATTTATATGATTTGAATACTGGGAAATATTTTGGCAAAAAAAGTGGACATTTGATGAGCTTGGCAATGAAATTGAAAACATTTCATTTATAGTTTAAGGTGTTTAAGTGGTAAATAGTACTAATTCAGTTTGGTTTGTTCAACTTGAGTTGATTAAACATTAATCAAATACCATTTTAAAAGTGATAGTTGAAATCTGCTCTGCTTAGTTATAGAATTAGATTTTAAGTTGAATTTAGGAACTAAGAAAAACTAGGTTTTTGAATATGTATCTTAAGTAGATTAACTACTAATTAATAATTCAAGCTCAGCCAGCATGGCTCAGTGGTTGAGCGTCAACCCATGAATCAGGAGGTCCTGGTTTGATTCTGGGTTAGGGCACCTGCCCAGATTGATGGCTTCATCCCTAGCGAGGCTTGTGCAGGGGGATTCTATCTCATCATGGATGTTTGTATCTCTCACTCTCCCTTCCTCTCTGAAATCAATGAAAACATTTTTAAAAATTCAAATAACAAAAATCATCTAAACCTGAAAAGTTGCCCTTATATTTATAAAACAAAACAAACAAACAAAAAATACCCTTATATTAGCCTATTCTGGAAAACAGTTGTGTTACTTAGTACATTGCTTTAAGATCACAGAACCTACTGGATGCCACATTTGTTTGCTTTTAAAGCCAATGTGCTTAACTACTGAAATGATATTGTACCACCTCAAGACATACATCTTGGATATATGTATATGATTTAAAAATCCCTTTTGAGTTGGGTGCAATTTAGTCTATTGCTACAGCTTAGTAAATCGCAATTGTAAAAAGCATAAGCAAGCCCAGGAGCTGACTTGGTGTGCGTGTTGCTTACATTGAACATTAATTTACCTCTTAGAGGTAACAGTTCACCATAGGTAGTTATTGTTGGAAATTAGCTTATTATTGAAATTAGAAGTAACATGTGTAAAGTGTAATGATAGCACTTGGGAAACACGACCTAACTAAACATTCAATGCAGGTTAATGCAAGAGGGGACATAAGAACAATTAGAATATTCATTAGCCGTTCCTATTTATGCTTCTACCCTCAAACCTCAATATTTAAGCAAAAGACTCTTCTTTGATTATAGCACTAAATGAAAATGTGTTTGCAATTCCCAAGTAGGTTTAAATTTGTAGGTCTTGAATGGTACACCAGGGAGCCTGAGTCAACAGTCCCTTTTATGGATGAAAAACACGCGAGGAGAGAGCCTGGTTAGGAAAAGAGGATGGGCTTCCAATTTCCTCACATCTGGATTCCAGGACTGGCTTTCAAAAAATGTTGTGTGATGTTGGCTGAGGTATCAACCTCTTGCATGCAGTACTTAGGAAAAAGGGATAATAGTGCCTACCCTTAAGAACCACAAGGACTGGAGATGATCAGGTAAACTATTTAATCCAAGACTTGCAAACAAGGAATAGCACAAAGTGAGAGCTATTGCCATCATCATTATTGTCTTCAAGAATGAAGACCTTAATTAAGGCAATTAAGTTGACAACCAGAAGAAAATACAGCCGAAAACGGTTTGGCTCAGTGGATAGAGTGTTGGCCTGCGGACTGGAAGGTCCCAGGTTCGATTCCGGTCAAGGGCATGTATCCTGGTTGCGGGCACGTCCCCAGTAGGGGGCGTGCAGGAGGCGGCTGATCGATGTCTCTCTCTCATCGATGTTTCCAACTCTCTATCCCTCTCTCTTTCTCTCAGTAAGAAATCAATAAAATAAAGTAAAAAAAAAAGAAAATACAAAACGAAAACAATGTATTTACATACCACGAGTTGTGTGTAAATGTATGTGTGGTTGTAATACTGTTATTGTTGACTAGAGGTCCTATGCATGAAATTGGTGCAAAGGTAGGCCTTCCTTCCCCCAGCTGCTGGCACCTGCTTCCCTCCGCCACCTGGGACCTGGGATTCCACCCTGAACTCACCCCCCCACTCCCCCTCAATTGATCACCCCTCCAGCCAGTGGCCTGGGCCTCCCTCTGTGGGGCAATATGGGGCAATGGCACCCCCAACCCCTGATCTATTGCATCACACTTGCCTTGGCTGGCCTGGCACCAGTGTGTGTCACAGTGTGGTCATCCAGACAGTGGTTCTGCTGTTCCACCGTTTGGTCAATTTGCATATGACACTTTTATAGATCAGAGAAAAAGACATATACCAGATTCATTAGCTTTCAAAATAAATAAACACATATGTGGGTGAGGGTATAGGATGTGCTAAATCTATAACTGTAGACCTTTGTTCATTCTCTTGCAACTGACTACATGCTCTGCTCCAGACACTTTGCTAAGACACTTGGAATATAAAAAAAATAAGAGCTAAGTACTGTCCTCAGTTCCTGACCTGGAGCAATTCATAAACCGGCGGCAAATGGGATGCCACGTGGCTCAGGCGATGATGAACGAACGTGGTGTGGAGCAGTTCCCTGGAAGAACTGACACCTGAACTGAGTAATAAAGGAAGAAGAGGAATGACTTGAGCTGAGAAGGGTGGAAGGGACATTTCAGGTTCAGCAGGAGCAAAGAAAAGGCTCAGAGTAAGAAAAAGCATGGCATATGAGCTAGAAGCTTCAAGCAGTTTGTGTTGCTGAAGAGTAAGACAGATAGCTGGGAATGGTGAGAAATGCTGATGGTGGCCGGGTCTGCCCTTTTAAGAAGCATCAATTTTATTTTAGAAATAGTCACTGTGCTGTTAAAGTACTATGGAAATTGCTCTCCCAGGAGAGGGATATAAGAGAGACTATTATTAAGAGGAGAGTAATCCATGAGGGCAGGAGTATGACTCTGGGGTCAGGAGACCTGGGTACTCCTTGCTCTGCCACATAGCAGCTGTGTCACTCTGGGGAGTCTGCTTCAACTCCTTATCCTGCCCTCATAGTCTACCTATATCGGACCTCTATGCCTCATAAAACTGCAGAGATTAAATGAGATCATGTTAAGAGGAGTGCCTAGTACTTGTAACACACTCAGTAAGAGCTAACCAATGTATACTTTCTAAGATTAAGGCACCTGCAAACGATAAGAACAGTAATTCACAATGCAGTAGATATATGTCATCTCTAAGAGTCTGTCTTGAGAAAAATGAACAAACACTTGAAAAGTAAGTGAATGGGCCCTGAGGTAGGCTAACCACCATGTACAAGATTACATACACAGATCTTTTTTTCTTCAGAGCTGACCTCAGCTCTAAACTCCAGACTCAGTTACCCAAGTATCTATTTGACATCCCAACTTGCATATCTTAAAGGCATCGCATAACTAATATGAGTTCTTGACTTTCCCTGCCCTCCCCAATACCCAAAGCTTATGTTCCTGCACATCTTTGCCACCTCATGAAATGCACCAGCCAGATGCTCATCTAGAAGCCATTCCAGATTTTACCCCAATCCCATATCTAACCCAAAGCAGACCCTGTCAATTCTATTTCCAAAGCATAGCTCAAGCTCATCCACATGCCTCTATTTTGCCTGCCACCGTATTGATCCAGACTATCATTGTTGCTTGATTGATTGATTGGACAGCTGACACAGTGTGCATTCAGTTGACTTGGCTGCCATAAAGAGTAATAAATTGAAACATAGCATTCACTTGCTTAAAATTCTTCAGTGGCTCCCCATCATTCTTACACTGAACTCCAAAGAACTGCATGATTTGCATCTGGCTTATTGATTCAACCACGTTTCAAGGCACTTTCTTATTCACAAAGCTCCAGGCATGCTGTCTCCTGTTTCCTTTCTGTTCCTCAGACTGACCAAGGCCTTGGCACATGCTTTTCCTGCTGCCTAGAACTCTCCTTTGCACCACCAGGCTGTCTCCCTACCCTGTTTCAACTCAAATGTTCAACTCAAATGTTACCTCTCAGCGAGACCTTTTCAGCCACTCCAGCTAAAGTAATCCCCTTGCCCAAGCCAACTTCCCCAACACACAGTCTCTGCTGCTTGACTGTTTTTGGTACAACATTTATCAAATTGGCAACTTTTAAAACCACTTGGCTATTTACTTGTATTCTGTCTTTCTTCTTAGAGTGATATTTGATAAAAGTAAGGATTATTTCCACCTTGTTCTCAGTTATAGCCTCAGGGCCAAGCATGTGCTCAGTAAATACTGAATTAATGGGGGGAAATGAGGACTTTAAAAAAAAAGTCAGATGGGAGTCCTGAATCACAAGCTCGGAATCAATGCTTCTCTAACTGTGAGCTTCAATCGTTGACCTGTTTCATTTTGTGAGAGCAGCTCACATCTCTTTTCCGGGTGTGTGGGATGGCTTTAATCGACTTCTGTGGATGTGCTCCTAGTCAGTCATCCGTGTGCTTATTACAGTTTTCCTGACTCCCAGCTCTTTTTAAATACATGTGGGCAGCTTGCTCTATAAAAGAGTTTTCTATTATGATTTTTTTTTTTGGTAATTGGAATGACTCATTCCCTCATTGCGTCTGGGCTAGCTTAAAGACAGATGCACCTGAATGGCATAAATTGGTATTAGAAAAACTTTGTAAGGAATTTGTCTTTGTGTGGTGACTCTCAATGGTCATCAGCCAGGCTGACTTGATGCTGTAGGTGCTATGTTCCTGCCTCATGTAGCAGGGCTCAGCACAACTTGCTCATCCACTCCCCAATATGCACCATTAGCTCAGCCCAAGAATGACATTAGCTTTCTCCCCTAGAAATGCATCCCTCTACTAACTGAAATGGCATGAAAAGCAAACAAGTTTTGACACAAAGGACAAGTGAATATTCAAGATAATATGCGAAGTCTTGTTGCTCACTTATGGTTCATTATCATCTGACTCACTCTGGACCTTTAAGTGAAGGCACTAAGCTACCCTTGTTTTCCTATAGCCTTGGCCAGCTACATCTGAAGCTCACCCTTCCTGATGCCCACCCTCCACTCTGCTGATGCTCCTGCTCCCACCACACTGTGGGCTTCTGCTCCTTTCTCCCATCAGGATGATGCAGAACCTGGCCCTTCAGTGGGCATTTTTGACCTTGACCGCCCCCCACTACATAGCGACTGGCTTCAATTGGTCCATATGCCAGCATCCCAGGGATAAGTAGTGCCCACCCCACCTGGATCCTATACCATTGCTTCTACTCTGGCTGTCCAGCTGGGGCCTAAAAACCTGGGAGCTGCAGAAAACTGTATCAGACTCCTTCATGTGGAGAGGAATAAAAAGAGCATGCCATTTCTTGGTGCTTCATAATTGCCCAGTAAATAAAATAAAGTAAAACTTAGTATTAGGAAGCAAAATTCTTACCTGCCTATAAGTGTGCATGTCCTAGACCCATCAAATCTCCTCCAGCTGTTGCAGGCTCTTCCATCCCAGAAGGAGGAAGCAGTCTCAAAGTCAATGCCACTAAGGACCTGATGAGCATCCCAACAAACATCCCTACCCCTCATCAGCTCCTTTGTTCAATAGGCACTTATGGAATATAGCAAGATTCCAGGCCCTGTGCTGGTGATAACCATATTAAGATAGTCCAGGCCCTCAAGGAGCTCACAGTCTGGTGAGGGACAAATACAACAAAGCAAGCAATTCTCTACCAGGGACAGTTATTATGAGAGTGATTGTACAAAGAGTTATGGGAGCACAAAGGAAAGTGTTGTTCCCTTTGAGTGGGGTAGGGCGGTGGGAATCAGGAACGGCTTTATAAAGGAAGCGACATCTAGTTTGATCTTGAAGAATGAGAGGGAGTCTTTCAGGGAGCAGAAAGCTGAGGGAATGGCATTACTGGGGCAGGGAGGAGCAAAGGTAGGTTTTTGGGAACTGAATTGTTCAGTCTTGCTCAAGCCACTGGGAAAGGAGGGAGAAGAAGTGGGAGAAGCTAAAGGACAGGCTATAACCAGGATAAGGAATGTTTACGGAGCTGAGAATTCATGCATGGGCAGTGGGGGAGAGAGGACTTAACAAATTTTAAGCAGTACAGTGACACAAGCAAGTTTTGGTTTTAGAAAAACTCTTAGCAGCTTGGGGAACAGGTTGGGTAGTTGAGGGCAGGGTAGAGCAGTGAGAGAGGAGTTGACTCTGGAGGCAGGAAGAACAACTTGGAGGCTCTTGCCTTCATTCTGTTGGGTAGCAGTGAAAACCAGAACATGTGGTGGTATTGAACTGCAGAAACAGCCTGCAGTTAGAAATGGAAGGATATGGTGATAGTTTTACAAAGAGCAAAAGGTTGATGGAGGAGCAGAGGTTGACATTGTCCAATCTGCCTTCTATAAATTGCTTTGTGTCTCTCAGGACACATTATGTGTGTCATTATTTTGGTGTGGTGGTGGTGGTGGTGGTGGTGGTAGTGTGTGTGAAACAATCTTAAACTTAAAGATAAGTTGCAAATATGGAACAAAGAAGTGTCCCTCTAACCCACTTGAATAAGGTATCAATATGATGTGCCATTAACCCTGAACTCTAATGTATTTTCTACACACAAGGATATTTTTCTATGAAACTACAATGCAACCACAGAGTCAGGAAATTCAAATTGGTGCCTTACCACCATGTAATCCTCAGACCTCATTTAAGTTTTTCCCATTTTCCCAAATTGGAACCTTTGCACATGCCAGTCTCTCTGCCTGAGGTGATTTTTCCTATCCTTCTTTCTTGAATAACTATAATATTTTGGCTCCATGTATCACTTTCTCAGGAAAGTATTCACCAACTGCTGACAAGGCCAAGTGCCTGTGTATGTTCTGTCTTAGCACCATGAGTAGTGATTTTACATGAATTCAATCCTGACTCCTCCTCTTTAAGCTACATAGGAGCAGGTACCATGTCTCATTTTATTCTCTTTTATATGTTTATCACCTAGCACAATGCCGAGCCAATAAATATCTGTCAAATGCAAGGATACAGTAGGAACCTCTAAGGTAGCCCCTCATGATCCCCTCTTCCCGGTATTCATGCTTGTGTATAAATCTCCTCCCTTTGTATGTAGGCTGGCTCTTCTTATGAATGAATGGGCCATGACAAAAGTAATGAGTTATAACTTTCAGGACCAGATTGCATAGGTTAACAGACTATGGCTTCAAAAAGACTGTGGCTTCATCTTACATGCCTTCTTTGAGACCATGTTATAAGCTAACTGCCCTATACAGAAGCCCACATGGCAAGGAACTGATGTCTCCAGCCAATAGCCAGTGAGGAACTGAGGCCTGCCACCAACATGTGAGTGAACTTAAATGCAGATCCTCCCCCACTTGAGCCTTCAGATGAAACTGCAGCTCTGGCCAACACCTCCACTGCAATGTTAGAGAAACCCTGATTCAGACACATAGACAATGAGATCATAAATATTTGTTGTTTTCAAGCCACTATGTTTTGGGTTACACAGAAGTAGACAACCAACACATGGTAAATTAATGAATATTACATGTCAGACAGATCACATAGACTTTCTTTAACCCTTTACCTAAAGACAATATGTCATCCCTGATTTACAAATGAGGATAGGAATGATCTGAGAGACTAACCTACCCTGGTCACAGCTAGTTAGTGACACTGACAGGATTTTAAATCTTTTTAGCTCTAAAGCTGAGCTCTTTTTAATAAGACATTCTGCCTAAAAATGAAAACAGAGTTTTTCATTTTGTACAGTCTTTATTAACACAGATGAGGGGAAAGAAAATGTCTCTGTTCTTCACATTTGTATGGTATGAATCATACCCAACTTTTCAAAGTAGCTTTAGTTCATTCTTTTTATGACTTTTTCACAGAAATACTAGAAATTGAATATTGATTTTCTTCCCCCCTAACTCCTACCACCACCCACTTAGGACCAATTCTCCTGCTTTCTCCAACCTCGTCTACTGCTGGACCACAGTCATTTCTCAGACTGACTGCCCATGACTCACACTACAGAGAATGTGGTCTTTTGAGGAGTGGTATGAAAATTGGAAGAATGGAAGGAGGTATGAGTCATATCACCACACACTGACTTTTTTGCTTTGTTTCATTACATTTCCTTGATGACAAGCAGAGTCATAGGCTAGGAGAGTTGGCCAGAAGAGAGAAATAATGAAAACAAAGTAAGGTAGAATTCAAGTAATAACCCCTTTGAAATTCCACAGTAGAAATGATAACTACAGGAGAGCAGGATTGCAAAATCAGTGTCTTGACCATGTATTAATACATATGGCAGAGGCTTCTCATCCATCTCTTTGCCTACAAGTCCAATAACAGGTAGGACTCCTCTCCTCCTCTTTATCCCCCAGAATTTGGGGAAAGGGGAACTCTGCTGATCTGAGGCAGCTGCCACTAGTGTGACAATTATTTGATGCCTCATGTTAATATTTAAAACTCATGCCTCAAATTCCCATTATATTATAGGACAAATACACATTTGTTCAATACAAAAAGGTAATGTCTTCCCCAGGTTTTCAAGTACAATTTATGTTCAAAGAAATTCCCCATTTCCTGTGGCTTTACTCAACATCCGTGATCCATCCCCTTTCCCCCACATACACCCACACTCCCTCCATATACATATGTATAGAAGGAATATATAATATGTATTTTCCATAGTTTAGGTTGCTTCCGAAAGAATGAATTTGTCAGTAAAAAAAACCAACAACACCAGCCTTTCAAGGGCTCCTTGGACAAAAGCTGCTAAACTGTGCCTACCAGTTAAATTACTTAAAATAGAAAATCATTTATTAAGCTTCTGACTAAATTCCAGGTTTCTGAATGACAGGGATTGTCCTCGAAGGAGCTCCCTCCCCTTCTCTCTAAGCTCGCTCTACTCCTGCAGATAGCCGTGCTATTTAATACCCTCTTGGCACTGGTTTATTTTCCTCCCTTGATTGCTTCTGAATGTACAGTAATCCTCTTTTCTGGCTACTGTGCCTTTTACTACAGGTAAATCAACTGTATCTAGTCATGGGACAGACGCCACATGAAAGAAGAAAGTGACAATTGCTTTATCCGAGGCTGTCATTCACCTTCAGGGTTGAGAGGCAGACACTGCTAAGAGTTTAAGGCTCAGATGTGTGCAGGAAGCATATGGGAAATGAATGAAGCATTGAAGGGTTTACTGATTCCCTGTCTTTGAGCTTCAGCTGCCTGGGAGCCAGTGGGACGGAGAAAGAATGGGGCTCGGTGGGAGGCGGTGGGTGGGATGATTTGTAATTTTTCACATTCCTCTTTGGACATGGACTGAAGGAGAGATGTGAGGAGGAGCTATTCACCTTTTGCTTTATTCCCTGACATGTTAAGTCCCTTCACCGCTAGGACTATAACATGGAAATCAGGAGACTCGAATGGGTAACTGCAATTTTACATCCACTCTTTCAACACATACACATTTGTACCCACTCAACTAGGCTAGAAGGTAACTCCGTGCCAAGGTAACAGAGGAAATGCAGTCTCACTGGAGAAGCGCCCTGTTCTCCCCACCGGATCTAACCCTCCAACGTCAAACGAATGTGCGTAGGCCCAGGGAAGGAAATCAACGGATCCCCACAATAAACAGTCTCCCTCTGGCATGGGCCTATGGGCAGTGCTTCATGCGGAATTAAAAAGATAAAAAAAACCTCATTCATTCATTTTTTTTTACCAAACATTTATGGACCACCTACTGTGTGCCAAGCACATTGCAGGCCCAGAGAACACAAAGATGAATGGGGCACAGACCCTGCCTTCCAGAAGCTTCCCTGTCAGCGAGGAGGAGAGGAGCTTGCGGCTCAGGGCCCTCACCTGCCCCCCAGGAGAGCGATGGGCTAGGGAAGCAGGAGCAGCTCACCTCCTGCCAGGTCGCCCGGATTTCCACCCAAGAGGGGTCCCATTCCATTCACCTGCAACTTTTGAACCCAGGAAAACTTCCAGGCAGGCTGCAGTTACACATTTATGTAAGAAAGATTCCCATGTTCCCCCAAACGACCGTAACTTTCTTAGGAAGTAGAGCTTTCTTCCCCAAAGTCTGGTAAATCAAACCTGTAACTGGGGAAAGGCAGTTTATGACCTTAGAAGGGTCACAACACACACCTGGACACGCAAAGCCTCTGAACCTTCAAGTCCAATGCAGAGAAACCTGGCAGCCATGTTCTGAGATGAGCATCTCCTGGGTGGTGAGCCCGTCGCTTTTTCAACATTTATTTAACAATCTGGTCATATTCTTAATGTGACAAGGGGTCAAGGCAGTTACCCTATACTCAGAAGTCTTCAGTTGAGTTGGGGACAGGAATAAAGGTATTAAAAAGGCAGTAAAAAGCCCAGACACAGCATTACATGGTACCACAGATATGTAGAAATGGTGCATATGAAAGTGAGGGGGTCCTGGGGAAGGTAAGTAGTTGGAGAGTTATCAGGGACCAGTTCTGGGAGGAGACAGGTGTAGAGCTGGATTCTGAAGACTGTGCGTGAGGCAGGCGGCAGACAGACTTGCCTGCGTTTCCATTTCCCCAGCCGAGAGTGAGCAGGTTGCAGGAGCTGTGGAAGGATGAATGGTGATAACGTTCATCCTCTGCCTGGCGCCGTGCCCAGGCGCATAGAAGCCATCAATGGATATTAGATCCCATTTCCTGTTTTATTTTATGCCGCCCACGCTTGTTACTAGTTAATGATAGACATGCTGATGAAACCAAGGAATATACACACACCTCTCCCATTTTCTGTATTGAGTGTGAATTGCTTTTCACACAGAACAAAAATACAGCCAAAATGAACAGAGCGTTTTATTTAGAAGGTCCTCATCGGAAGGAGGCAGGGGGTCTGTGGTGGTCCCAGTCCGGCAGAATATCAAATGAGGGCTTTCTGGGCACACGGACATGTTATTTTAACCTGATCTGAAGCGCCCTTGGTTCTACCCACTCAGACCGAACGAGATGCAGAGATGTAGCGCTGTGCTCAGTAGCCAATCACTTCCCGAAGGCCCGGGGCGGACCGAGGTCTCTGTCATCCGTGACGTGGGAACCGCTGTGTGCTGCCAAGCATTGCTGTCGCTGCTTCCTGCAGTCCCAGCCCCCGGGAGGCATAGTCCCAACCCAGGCAGGGCTCGCTTGCACCAGGGGCTGGAGACCTGGGATGTCCTCCTGGCGGTGTGTGTGATGCAGGCTCGGCCCACCCAGAGTGCCACCTGTCCTGGACTCAGAGACGAAAAGGTGGCTGCTGTTCTCAGATCTCTGACTGAGCACACGCAGGCCTCAGGTCTGCCACCCACACTGGGCCGCACTTGCCTTCTCCAGTAAAATTCTTGCCAAAGAAATGCTCTTACTTCAGAGCTGAAGCTAAGTTGTTACTGTGAGGGGAATTCGGCCTCCAGAGAAATGTCACAAGTCGTAGACCTCTTAATTCCCCTGAGAAAAAGTGGGCCCGAGAAAGCCATGTGGCAGCTCCCAGTGGCATCTCTGGTGACCTAGGTCCATGCATTGTCATGGGTTGAATTGTGCCTCACCCCCATCCTGAGCCAAAAAAAAAAAAGTTGAAGTCCTGACTCCAGTATCTCAGAATGCGACCTTAATCAAGTTAAATGAAGTCATTAGAGTGGCCCTCATCCAATATGACTGGTGTCCTTATAAAAAGGGGGATTGGGGCACAAAGACAGACATGCACAGAGGAAAGATGGAGTGAAAAGACACAGGGAGAGGTGGCCAGCTCCCAGCAAAGGAACCTACAAGCTTCCAGAAGCAGCGAGCAGGCAGGATCGGACCCTTTCCTCCGGCCGTCATAGGGACAATGGCCCTGCTGGCCTCTTGGTTTGTGGCTTTGGCCTCCAGAACTGGGAGACAGTCCATTTCCGGCTCGAAGCCATCCAGTGTGCGGCACTTGATCACACTGCCCTGAGGAATAAATACATGGACAGGAGAGCATTTTCTCACTAAAAGAGATGGGATAGAGGCTTAATCACAAGAACAGCAGCAGCCTGTAATTATTGGAATTGAAAGTCTAGGTCAGTGGTCAGCAAACTCATTAGCAACAGAGCGGCAAACCACGGCTCGCGAGCCCGCAGTTTGCCGACCACTGGTATAGGAGAAGACTGATGGGGCTGCATGAATCCTCCAAAGAGAAAGGGAGCCAAAGAACCATCTGGCTGGAAGTGGGTGCGGCCAGAGTTGGTGCCTTTGGACCGAATGTGGCTGTGGGTACTGTGCTCAGTAGCAGGGACTCTTTTGTCAGCCTTCCCTGCCTAGCCATTCTGTTTTCCATTTCAACAAAGAAATCTCAGTTGGTAGCACAGTTAGCTCCGAAATTCTTTCACTTTTCAGCTACTCAGCTCATCCTCACCCCTCGGAAAGGCAGAAAGGGCATTCCTGTGACATGGGGCACCATTGGGGACAGTGGGGAAGTGGGCCCAGATCTCCAGCTTTTCTGGCTCCTGTGGGGTTTGGCTGTTGTGTATAGGGCTCTGGTTATCGGTGCTGCGGGAAAAGCCCAGAGCAATTTCTGGGTTACCTTTCTGGAACTGGGAGGGGCGCAAGCAAACAGGGAAAGTGAATTCCAGTGAAGTCGCTGCGTGTTGGGGGCGGTGATGTGGTGAGATGACAAGGTGCGATCTGAATGCTGCAGTGGTGAATGCAGCAGGGATCACAGATGGGCTAGGACAGACCACGGTCATGCTCAGAACTGCAGCCACACCTCTGGGACTACAATCCTGTGAAGTCTGAGGGTCTGATGAGAATTGAGAAAAATCTGTGTTCAGACTCTTCAGAGAATGTGGGATCTTGTTATGTGCGATCAACATCCCTCTCATTAAAAAAAAAAAAAAGTAGGCCCTTGCCTTAAAATTTTTTTTTTGATAATAAGAATAACATTAGAATACACTAGAAAAAAAAAGAGAAAAATAAAATGAGATAGAAGCAAAATTACTCATAATCCCATAACTCTAATTTAACTTCTCAAATATTAACAAATAAGGCCATCGTTAAGTAAAATGTAATATATCCATTACATTTTATTGTATACCTAGAGGCCCGGTGCATGAAATTTGTGCATAGGGTGGGGGGGAAGGTGTCCTTAAGCCCAGCCTGTTCTCTATCCAATCTGGGACCCCTTGAGAGATGTTCTACTGCCCATTTAAGCCTGATCCAGGTAGGATCTAGGCTAAATGGGCAGTCGGACATCCATCTCACAATCTAGGACTGCTGGCTCCCAACTGCTTGTCTGCCTGCCTTCCTGATTGCACCTAACTGCTTCTGACTGCCAGCCTAATCACCCACTAACCACTCCCCTGCCAGCCTGTTTGCTCTTAACTGCCCTCCCCTGTGGGCCTGGACACCCCTAACTGCCCTCCCCCCGCAGGTCTGGTCACCCCTAACTGCCCTTCCCTGCAGGCCTGGGTCCCCCACAAATGCCCTTCCCTGTAGGCCTGATCACCCCCAACTTCCCTCCTCTGCCAGCCTGGTCACCTCTAACTCCCCTCCCCTTCAAGCTTGATCATCCCCAACTCTCCTCCCTTGCAGGCTTGGTTCCTGCCAACTGTCCTTTCCTGCTGACCATCTTGTGGTAGCCATCTTATGTCCGCATGGGGGCAGGGTCTTTTGACAGTCATCTTGTGTGTTGGAGTGATGGTCAATCTGCATATTACTCTTTTATTAGATAGGATAGATGCCTGGTGCATGAGTGGGGGCCAGCTGGTTTGCCCTGAAGAGTATCCTGGATCAGGGTGGATGTTCCCTTGGAGCATGGGGTGGCCTGGGTGAGGGGCCTGTGGTTGTTTACAGGCTGACCATGCCCCCCAGTGACCCAAGCAGAGGCCCTGGTATTTATTTATCTTCTACAACTGAAACTTTGTATCCTGGAGCAGAGCCAAGCCTTCTGTTCACACAGCCATTGAAACTTTGTTGTCTTAAGCAGAGACCTGGGCAGGTGTGCAGAAAGCTTGGCTTCCTCCATCACCAGGGGCAACCCAAGCCTCCCTCCTGCTCTCTCTGTGGTGTAGCCATCTTGGTTGAGTTAATTTGCTTACTTGCTCGGATTGGCTGGTGGGCATGGCTGGTGGCTGTAGCAGAGGTATGGTCAATTTGCATATTACTCTTTTATGAGATAGGATAAATGAATGTTATGCTTTTAAATGAAAATTCTAAAGAATTTTACATAAACATCTAGTAAAAATGTTTACCTAAAAGAATCAGAATATTAAAGTTTGTATACAATATGCATTGTAAAAGTGTGCTTGAAGGAAATATACCAAAATATTGTGGGTCAAGGTTACCTCCTTCTCTAGTTTTTCAATTTTTTAAATGTTTTACAATGTTTCAAATGTTACCTTCTACCCAGAATTTGGTAAATATTAAGTTGTATTTCCTTCTTATTTTTCTATCATTTAATATAGTATTTACTTCTATAATTCAGCTGAAATGTTTTCAAGAATGCCATGACTCTCTCCCACCTTTAAAAAAAAAGTTAGATAACCCAGATAACCAGAGGGGTTAAAAACTAGAAAAGGTTTGGAGGTCAACGCTTTTACCTGCTGTGGAGATGGAACCTGAAACTGTCAATGTCTGTCACATAAAAAGTGGCAGGACAGGACAGTTGGAGCTCAGAATGCCTGTTCCAGGGCCTTATCCTCGGTGTCATGCTCTTCAACCTGCCCAGTGAGCAATGCTCTGCCACTGTACCCACGTTAATATGAAATGCAGTAGGCTGCACGGAATTTTAAAATTGAGAAGAAAGACATCCATGTGACATTAGCAACTATTATTCATACTCGGTCAATTTGATTTTTTAAAATATGTTCCTTTCTTCATTGATTTTTTTTTTTTAGAGGGAGAGAGATAGAAACATCAGTGAGAGAGAATATCTATCGGCTGCCTCTTGCACAAGCCCTACTGGGAATTGAGCCCACAACCCTACCATGTGTCCTAACTGGGAATCAAACCAGCTACCTCTTGGTACATGGGATGATGCTCATTCTACTGAGCTACAGTGGCTGGGCTCAGTCAATTTGATTTACAATTTTTTTTCTCATGTTGTAAGTCCTCTGGGATCTGTACCCAGATACCAATTTATTGCTAATTCCTGGTTCCACATACTTTTTTTTTTTTTTATTGATTCAGGCACTTTTTCTTCATTCCTAGCATTAGCTCTCTTGATCATTGGGCTCAATCAATTTGAAAGTAGAATGCCACTCTTCTCACTACCTTTTTTGTTTTGTTTTGAAAAATAAAGCTATTTTTCATGAAACATATTATTTATCTTACCTTGGAATGGGCTTCTTATTATTTTTAATAATCTTATAAATATTTCCAGTTTCTCAGTTTTAATTTCCAATAACGTCCATATCAATAGATGTAAAGCACATAAGCAAAAGGTCCCTGGGGTCCTCAATAATTGTGGAGAATGCAGAGGAGACCTGAGGCTCAAAAAGCATTATTGCTGGTCTACACCCGCTCCTGAGGGACCTAAGTCCCACCCAGCGGTGTCCCCTTATCACTAGTGCAGCTGTAGGACTGAAGGCCCTTGAGCAACTGGCGCCCTGCAGGATGGGGAATGAAAGGGGATTACCTGAATCGTGAGGTTGGAGTGCCACCGGGCAGACCCACCATGACTTCCTCCTGGTTAAATGAAAGCAAGTAGCAGAATGTTGGGGGAAGGGAAGGAAGTGGACCAATTAGAATAGGCTCTTTGCTCCTGGCATTTGGGGACCTTCAGGGAGAAGAATGGGAAGGGAAGGCTGCCTGATGCCATTTTTCCTGCCCTTATACCTAAAATATCCTAAATCGACTATAACTCTTTTACCTTTACCAGTGATATCTGATGCAGTATAACCTCAGGGATAGAAGAAGGCCTCATAGTCCATGGAAATGTCTCCCTAAAGCATGGAATCCTTTCATCTAGGACTGAGCATGTCATTAGACTATTGGAGATGGAAGACTGAAATGCAAATTCCTGTGGAGGGATATGATGTACTGGGTGAAGTACATGATGCACAGGAGAACTGCCAAAATCTAGATGCCAGGGCCCTGGGGGTAGGGCCAGGCATCAGTGTGTCTTTATCTCCCCAGGCAAAAGGGATCCCAGAGAAACAGCAGGCAGACTCACACCTTAGCTCTAGGTCTTGGTGGGTCACTTCCTGTTCTGAGTAGCTCTCAGGGGGCTCTATTTCTTCCCACCAGGGCCTTTGCTCAGCTGACACAGCCCTCTGACAATGACGGGCAGAAAGAACTTCACAGTTTTCTTTCCAGCTCTTCAAATAAACAATTTTGGTCATAGATCCGACTGCTAAATCTTTACACGCCAGAAAGTTAGGCTTTGACGTGCTTGTTTTCCTTCCCTGTCTGACTCACAGAATGAGTCATGGGGAACCTCATTCATCTCCATGGCACCGAGGGAAGCAAGGCCAGAGACAGGACTTCCTTCTCCCTGACATTGGGCTGGGGCTGAACTTGGAGCTGCCTTTTCAGTCCCCTCCCCTCAGCACTGCACGCTGCCTCCATGGCTTAAGGACTTCTGCACACTCTCCTAGAGATGATGGTTTGGGGGATCAATAAACCCACTGCACAGGGTCTACGGCTAGAGCACCCACGGAGTTCTCTCTGGCATCTCAGTCTCCTGAAGTATCTGAGAAAACGTAACACTGAAGCTTTTGAGGGAAGAAGATGGCCCCACAATATAAGTAATTTAGCAATACAGGATTTCACAGCAGGGATTCACAAGACAGAGATAGTCCTCTCAGCTCTTCCTGAGGTAGAACAACGCTGGAGACATCTATCCAGGAGCTATAGTTACTCGTGCCCCCTGGATCGTGAAAGAGGGAATGTGAAATTCTTTTCTTTCTGGCACTACCTGCCCTGATTCTTGGCCATCATCTATTGCTCAAACTTTAATGATCCCAGTCTACAGACAGATGAAGAATGGAGCCTGGGGTTGGCAAGGTGACAGAGGTAAGGTCTCCTCCACCCCTGGCCAGTGCTGTGTGGCACCCCACTCCACATGCTCAGGGCCAACGTAGGAAGAAGGAATCCGCAAACCATCAGTCCATTTTTTCACCCACCATCTATTGTGTGTGACAGGCATGGAGACCAGGAGGAGACATGCTTCTGTCCCAAGGGATCCGCAGCCTGGCAGAGGAGCACAACTCACAGAGGACAGTGTGGGGGACACAGCTGAGGATTCCCTAGGTTGCTGTTGGCACAGAAAAGGTTACTGCAGACTATTGTAGGCAGTGAGCCAAGTGAAAAAGCATGGGGGTAGGTGGGACAAGTCAGGAGTTATAAATGTCCATAAGGCTTATCCTCTCAATGCAAAAAGATGGATTAGGGAGCGACCCTGTCCTTTGTAATGGTGATGGGGACAAGGCAGATGTCCCCAAGGTGACATGAACTCTAGCATAGTGAAATTTATTCCACTTTCAACTAGACTGACGTGTTCAAATCAACCTGCTCTCATCCAGCCCCTTCTCTTTGTCAACCAGCATCTTCTTGAAAGCGTGGCTATAAGACTGCAGCTGTATAGCCTTGTCTTCTGGGTCACAAAGCCCTTCATCTCTCTCTTTAGAAGACAGAGAAATCAGTGTTCCCATTTTTACAGAGAGAAGACTAGAGGCCTGGAGAATATGAACGTTTGGCACAAAACCTCAGAAGGCACATTGTATTTCTAGGGCTGATCTCTGTCTTCCACATGTGACATCTGTAGAGTACTTCTCCCGTTCATCCTGGGTCATGTGATAGACTCGGTAGCGTATTAGCATCAGTCAAGTCCTCACAGTCCCTTCTAGGGGAAACAGAGCCACTTAGGCATGCTTCCAGCATCAATAGCCATTCCTATTAGCCACGTTTTACTTGCACAATTTACTTTAAAAAATTATACATATATTGATTTTAGAGAGGATGGGAAAAAGATAGATAGTAGAAACATTAATGAACAATAACTTCCCGGTTCATACGTTGACACTTAACTACTGAGACGTGCCAGCTGGGCACAATTTACTTTTTTTATGGGCATTTTACGCCTGAATGGGAGAGAATCATGTGCTCATATTATTTTTATAGCCATGAATATTGGAAGGCTGCAACGAAATTTCCGTGACTCTCACCCATCTCCTCACTGCCCAGTTCTAGGCTGTGTCTCTGACAGCCCCAACACCCTCAGAATGGAGTCCGCCAGTTACGAAACAACCCTCTTTCCTTTGTGCTTGGAAAACTGGTTGTGAACACGTTGCAGACCTCTTGGTTTCTCTCAGTTCTGAAATTCAGGTTCATGTTCAGGATTGATACCACCCAAGCTTCTCTGTTGATGGTGAACTCTACGGCTTTGGCGAAATGGAAATACCATCCATGTTAACTCCATTAGTTTCATCACATTTTACAGGATGAAGCATCACCACCAGTGATCCCAATGTCTGTGTCTGAAACCAATAAGATATTGTACGGCAATTATAGGTCAATTTAAAAACAAGTCAGAGGTCTGGGGTGGAAGGAGGAAATTAGCATGAAATTGCTTGGAAGGAGAGAACGAGGTTAACTAGGGGCTTAAGGTCATTGAAAGGGCAAAAAGTGAGGTTGCTGTGAGATAGCTCAGTGCGTGGAGTAGTCATCCATAGTCAGAGCCTTGAGCAGACAAACGTTTAAAAAATAATTGTAGGGGAGATTTGAATACCTACCGCTTTGTGCTGTGTGTGAGTCCATGTGTGCCTGCTTTGCTCAGCATAATTGAGAGGCAAATCAAATGCATCTCTTGGGCACTGTGATCCCTACTCCCACCCCCTGGGACTCAGAGTTAAAGCTGACGTTCTGCCTCTGACATCAGGAGCAGCAGCTGCTGGGGTCACAGCGTTATCGGTTTGGCCAACCTCTTAAGGGTCAAAACCAGCCAAAGGAGTTTACTGCAGGGAGTTGTAAGTTGGCAAAATATATACTTGAAAGCACTGGAAAAGGGGGTCTTTTCCCAGTTGAATCCCCGATCACCCTCTCCCAACTGTTTGCCTGGCTCTCTATGATCCTTCTAACTAATCAAGAACTTGAAAGGAAAACTTCTCTGGCTCCAAGCTGAGTCAGATCCCTCATTCTATGCCCCTTACACCATGTCCTGTTCCTTTGTGTGCTTTGTGTAACCATTAGATAAGTCATTGTAATTAGTTATTAATTTCACCTCCCTCTACTTTACACCTATTGCCTTAATAATATGCAATTGTTTGTCAAATGAGTGAATTTGTCATTTCACATCTAAAAGTCTCTATGATGTGTAATAGCAAAAATCTAGTTTGGAGAGATGTAGAGAGTAAACTTTCCTTTTATCAGAAGGTCAGACGGCTTCCTTTGTACATCTGTTTTCAAATTCAGAGAAATCCAATGACGAGAGGACCAGAGGCAGTACTTAGCAGACTGGCCGGGGCGTTTTTGGACACATAGGTGCACTTAACGTACATGATGACATTTGGTGGCCAGAATGACTAAGCCGCTCTCTAGTGCTCACTGAGATAGTTACAGATTTCTATTTAGAGCATATTTAGCCATAATGACAGCAGGAGTCATCGCATCATAGCTAACGCAAAGAGGCAGCTTTCATCCAGAGATCTGAGAACGTCCATTCTGCCTTCTCCTTCTGCCTCCCTTTATAATACCCAGGTAGATCCTGACACACCTTCTAGCACCTTCCTGTCCTGCCTTTTATGGGGACCCTCCCTGACTTCTCCAGCCAACCTCACCACACCTTATCTGAATTGCTACAGCCCCTACATGCTCAACAACACAAGCGCTCATTCATTTGTCTGACGAATCTGTGTTGTACAACATCTGAAATGTACCAGACACTTGCAAATAGTCTGAAATACACCATCCTCTTTTACTTCACAGGTGCAAGGTTCATGGAGGGGGTGAGGGTCGGAGGAAGGGCCACGTCTCGCTCAGTTTCATCCTCAAGGCACTCAGAGCACAACGCTTAGTCATCGATGCTATTATCTTCATTTCATGACTAATCGATTTAGTATATAGCACAGAGAACTGACTAACCCCAACGGAAAGGGATCAGATACTAAATAAACCAAAGCAGGGGACAATAGCAGGGGAGAGAATAGGCAGAAAAGAGCAAACAGCAATGTTATTAGGAAGGACTGAAGCTAAAAATACTAGCCTTTGGATCCACACAGCATCGCTCCCCAAACACTTCCAAAGAGCCTGTTTCGGCTGCTGCTTTAGTGCGATACCTTTGAGACTGTTGATTTCCTGTGGCACCACTGAGGGTGCGGGGGGGATGCAGTCTGGAGAGAGTACCAGGAGACAGGGAAACAAAGGAGGGTGACCGTGAGGGGCGACATTAATAGGTGGCGCCACTGCCCCTGTGGAAGCTGGCAATGCAGCGCCGCCTGAGTTAACATCAACACATCAACGGAGAGCAAGTTCTGAGTGGGCAGCAGGGTTCCAGCTCCCTAGGCATGCACTGAATATTCAAAGAACATTCAGTTTCCCCTCAGGCTTGCTGAATACATTTCTGCTCTCTCTCCCTTCCCTGCAGGAGCGTGCATCTGCTCTTAGACTCCAGAAATGAGCCCCGTGAAGAGACAGGTCCAAACTGGAATTATCCTCTGGGCAGACTAACCCCTCACCTCTGCTCAGGCTCCCAGCCCACGTTTTTCTTCTAAGTGAGGCCATGAGACTGTGAGGAGTTTAATTCTCCCTATAGCTGAGCAGGGGAATACATCATTGCTGTGCATATGAGAGCAGAGCATTAGATGTAGAATACAGAAAATATCACAGAATCTATCCATTTTAGAGTATTTTTTTGGTTCCTATTCAACTTGAAGTATGTTCTCTGCCACCCAGTGAAATCCGTCCTGGAGCACAGGATAAGCCAGGTTCACAGAGATCTGAGTTGAGAGGCAGACAGCCAGGCACCATGATGTGCTTGACAGACAGATGAAGTCCCATCATTTTGGGGAATAAGAAGAGGAGAAGGGGAAAGGAGTATTATTCTGTATTGGAGGCAAAAGAAACCTCTTTAAAGTTCAGACAGTTATCAAATAAAAAGGCAGATATCTAGAGCTATCCTATATAACAAAGGCCTAATATGCTAAGTGCCCAACTGTTTGATGGTACGACCGGTCACTATGATGCACACTGACCACCAGGGGTCAGACACTCCAACAGATAGGTTAGCTAGCTGCTAGGATCCGGCCCCAATCATGCACCGGTCGGGTCTCTCGGCTTGGCCTGTGCCCTCTCGCAATCCAGACCCCCTAAGGGCATGTCAGAGAGCTGTTTTCTGCCTCATCCTTACAGGCCAGGCTGAGGGACCCCACTGGTGCATGAATCCGTGCACTAGACCTCAAGTAGGAATATAATTGGCAAAAGCAAGAGCAAATGGAGATACAGAGTTCTCAGCATTTGGCTTGCTCTAGGGCCTATGAAATGAAGAGCCCACTGTAGCATAAAGAGACGCGGAAAAGTACTGGGAGGCAGAGGGAAAGGGTTGGTGAACCAGCATAAAGAAATATAAATAGGACACACACAGAATTAGCCAGGGAGATTTCCTATAGTCCTGTCTGGCTAAGAGTTTGCCACTGTTTTAGTAAGGAGTAAGTGGAGGTTAGTATTAGGATCCTACAAGGGATTATTTATTGCTTGCCTCATATTATTATTTACATCATACCCGTGGAGCAAATTGTACGAAATCTCAACTTGCTTCTCTGTGAACTTTCTTGTCATCAGTAGGAAGTTCCGGTTAGATCTTCAGACCCCCCACTAAAATGACCTCAGTCTCAATGGGGTTCACTGGGCATTGTTGATGTGGAAGCAAGGCGCCAGAATGAAAGCCATCACAACTCATTCTCTAAGTTGATGTTTAATGTGGAAATAAAGGATCATTATTTTTGTAACATTTTTCCATCTTGGAACAGCACTCATTTTCATCAGGCCTTGCCCTCGGGTTTCAAACAGGAGGATGAGGTGAGCAGTGGCTGGAAAAATGTCATCCAAAGATGGTGCTAAGTGGCAAACAACCTGCCCGGCCTCCTTCTTACTCAGAGCAGACATTGCTCATCCATTAGGCACTTCTTCCTGCCAAGTCACTGTCTCATGATCCTCTTCAACAGAGCCACAGGAAGCCACGATAAGCTGATTGGTGTTTGCAGATGAGAAAAAAACCTATTTGACACCCAATCCTATCTTACCTCGCTGTTTTCCAAAAGTAGATAGAAAAATCAGGATCAGAGAATTTATTCTGAATATATTCTTCACATAAAAGTTCAGAATCTTAATGGTGTTTAGGCACCTAGATCTGTGTGAACCAATGCTCTGATAGAATCAAACAATACTTCAAGTATTAGTCATGTTTGACTGTTATAAAATACATATAAAATATGGGTATATGAGTATTAAATATATACATATTAAAAGAAAAAAGTCTGAGTTAAAAAATTCTTTCAGGTATAATTAGATGCCCTCTAACTTGTGAAGAATTCAGTTCTGATTGTCATCTTGGCTTTGGTATACAGAAGGCGCAGACCAGATAAGCAGCCCCTAATGCAGTTTGTAAGATGTTTTTTGTCTGAAAATACATTCCACTGCAGCTGTGACTCAGCAACCTCAGTGGGAAGAGGAGAGAAGGGCCAGATGAGTGAAGGGGATCAAGAGATACAATCTTTTAGTTATAAAAAAATAAGTCATATGTGCAAAATGGGGACTATAATCAATAATGTTGTATTAAGTCTGGTGACAGATGGTAACTAGACTTATTGCAGTGATCATTTCACAATGTACACAAATGTCAAATCAATATGTTGTACACATGAAACTAATATGATATTGTATACCAATAAAAAAGAAAGAATCCTGGCTGCGTAGATCAATTGGTTGAAGCATTGTCCCGATGCACCAAGGTGGCAGGTTCAATTCCAAGTCAGGGCACATACGAGAATCAATGAATGCATAAATGAGTGGGACAGCAAATCCATGTTTCTCTACCTCCCTCTCTCTCTCTAAAATCAATAAATTAAAAAAAAAAAAGATAGAAGCCTTAGTGGAAAGGTGATAGTGCTAGTGGGCTGGTTGAGAGGCCTCCTTTAGGGAGGCATGAGTTGGCAACTTGGCTGGGAAGTGTGCAAGAAGATCTTAAAATGCCCTGAAGGAAAGGCCCAGAGTACAGGGCAAAGATGAAAACAGTGCCTTTCTTTCCACAATCCTCAACCACCTTGGCAAACCAGAATAGTAATGTGGACATGAACCTACACTCCAACTGCTATTGTCAAAGTCTTCCGGAGATGAAGATAGGAAAGAGTTCCAGGAACCCTCAGGAATAACTTAAAACCCCGAGAGTCACACCAAGTAGCAACAGCACATCTTCAAGCTCTCAGCCAGTCTTTCTTGGAACAGACAAGGACATTAAAGCCCAAAGAAGTCAAGAAGGTTAGCAAAATTGAATAACAGAACTGGGATTAGGACCCAAGAGACCTGACCCTTGGCTGAGGGACAATTTCTTTCTTCCGGCCTTTCTGTGGACAATGGCCTTACAAATCTAAGAACAGGGGAACTCGTGAGTCAAGAGACTCATGACTGAGTTGCTAGGCCATTGAGTTGTCACCAAGTTGAGGAATCATCCTTTGTGTGGAGGTCCTTGGCAAGGCCCTGTTAGAGTCTCAGCCAGTGTCCGTCATGAATCATTGCCGTACGCCAGCATGGTGGCAGATTCAGACTAAGTTTATGAAGAAACAAATGGGTCAATGCAGACAAAACTAATAGCATGCTGACACTTCTGCTTCCTCAAATGAGGTATTAGGCCTGAATTATTATAGCAGGAAATGCTAAACTGCTACGGAAAGAAATGGTGTGATTACTCATGTCAATGTTAAAATTGCCATTTTTCACAAAGGGTCTGATCACCAGCTAGGAAACCTGCTGTACTTGATATAAAGTACTTCCCTCTCCCCATGATTTTTCTTCATTGACCATAGAGTTTCTCATATAGAATATGTGGCCCCTTCCAGAAATTAAAGAAACTCTTGCTAGTGCCTTAAGTCTATTCTAGGTTTAGGAAGTCTCCTCTTCAGGAATTGGGATCAAGGTGTGGCAAGAGGTGACTAAGGTGCAAAATTTAACTAGCTATTTGGATTTGGGCTGGATGATTTTTGATAAATGCTCAAACTTTACAATGTTGTGAGTCAATAATGGGGTAAAAGGCAAGTCTCTTCTGATTGTGTTTCCTTCTCTTCAGCTACTCTGTCCTCCTGCTCTGACTATCTGCAGCCCACAAGAGTAGTTCCTATTCTATGGATTCCTTTTCTACTTTTGCAAGTTTACACACTTTCTTCCCATGCACTTGAAGGCACCAATTCATTTGCTTCATTGCACCTATTATCATTTGTCACTATATATTTATAGGTTTGTTTGTTTTATATAGACTGTATTTCCCACCAGATTGCAAATTCCATGAGAACATCTATTATGCTTGAATTGTTTACCAGTATATATTGTGTGTCCTCATTTAGGGCCAGGAACATAAAAGACAGTTGTTTTATACCTGTTGAATGAATCTGTCATTTTTAAATCATTATAGTAACGATCATTAATTAAAGGCTTCCTGGAGACCCAACTTTGTGCTGGTGCTTTGCATGCATGACCTTATTGGCTCTTCACAAAAGCTCCATGTGTCAGGTGCTACCTGTTTTGTAGCTGAAGACACTGAAACTCAAAGAGGTCATAGAGTTGGTATATTCTAGAACCTGGACCCAAACTGCACCTGATACACATAGAGCTGAGCCCTGAATGCCTGCAATATATTGCCTTTGGGTCTTGGCGACTTGGGCCAACAATAGCAGATCCTCAGGAGGTGTTCACTGACTTGAGTCCCTGCATGATGGATCTAACAGATGGTAGATGGAGGGAAGTACTTAGGACCCATGGGGCTAAGGCTCTGAAGTTTCATTGACCAGGAGATTTTGAAGTCCTGAGCCAGGAATGGTAGAGTAGAAAATCTTTTTCTAACAATGAGACTCATTCTGACATCTGTGGAGAGTTTAACAGAGATCCTTTCTTCTACTGTACAAGGGTGTGACTTCAATTTTTTTTTCTCAAAATGCACATATTTAATTAGAGTACTCTATGTGGGTTGCTACGCTTCTGAGAATTAAAAGGACACTTGTGCCTGTGGGACAGTTACAGAGACTGACCTCTGGGTAAGAGCATAATAAAAAATACACAGAGAGCAACTGAAATTAAACCCACAGGGAAACCTTTTCACTCAGTGTCAAATACCTAGAAAATGACTTGGCAGCTACAGAATCAAGAGAAAGAATGGAAACAAAAGCCCATGCTAATTTACTTCATTGTGGATTCTTTTTCCTGAGAATCTAGAGTTGGCAGAGATTTTTGAGATGATTGTGTTTAAGACCCCCTTCTGCAGTTGGGACAGTGAGCCCCAAGTAGTCATGTCAAGGTCAAAGCAAGATCAAGCCAAGTGAGCCGTGAGTAGGGAAAGGAAAGAAGAGCAGATATAACTGTGTCCTAAAGCAGCTGCCCCTTTAAGCCACTGCTAGAATTTGCTGATGGTAAGGAAGATGGGAGGTGCGATATGTGAGGCAGCTCTCTGGCAACGTGGGTCTTGTTTATTCAAAAGAAAATACATTGAGGAATTTAGCGTCATTTATTATTATTGCTGTCACCAAGACTTGGTATAGTCAACTGGGCTTCTTTTTCTTCTACTTGGGACCGCCAGCCTGCAGACACATTGCGGTCACTTATGGGCCCCTTAAAACCGAGAGTGCCACCAATAAGTTTGCTAAATACCCTGGACTGAACAGAAATCACAATAATGATAATGCTGTTAAAGAAAGAATGGGCCATGTGAATGGGGATGGGATGGGATGGTCAGCATTCAAATATATTATTCCAAGGGCAGAATTATCTGGTGCATTCAACCCCACTGGGAAAGAGGGACATTGTATCTGAGAGATGTTAGTAGAACCAATCACCAGATATACAGAGCTGGGATATAGATATACTTCATAAGATTTTCTGTATAATATTTCTCCAAGCTCTATCTGATTCTATTGTTACCAAATAACCTCCTTATACATACTTTAATAACCAGACACATTGATTTTAGGAATAGAGAATGATCACGTATGCAGGACTTCTGAAACTCAGCTTGAGCCTCAGTGAAGAAATAAGATTTGAGGTCCCCAACAGGGGCAGACAGCTAAAAACCTTCATAGGGATTTTATATTGATTGACCACATGCTCAGGCCCAGGTCCCCTTCCCAGACTGGTGGCCCCAATAATTTGCCCCAGTTTCTCCCCTCTCACACATAATCACCAGCCCTGTATGGACATGAGCTGGGAAAAGGGATTGCTCTTGTTATAAATAAATAAATAAATTGCTGGTGTGGCTTTTGTCTACCCAGATGGCATGAGTTATTGAGAGGGAGTCTTCCCGAGGCTGTGGACCTGATGGGTGAGGGCCAGGTCCCAAGCCTATGAATTCTCTGAGATAACAATCCTCACTGTAGAGATCTCTTGGCAACGAGCCATTTCTGTGCCAAATGATCTCCACCCATCCTCCCTCTCTCCTGGTGCTTTTTTCAAGTTCAGCGTTTCTCCCAAAGCTACTCCATTCTGGCTGGTATCACGTGTTGTAGTGCCTGGGGCCATGTGGACAGCTCAGATTGCAGACTTGGTCCTGACTATGGCACTCACTTTTGTGTGTGGTTAAGGCTCTTCACCTCTTTATGGCCCTGTTTTCAGTCCTTTCACCTGCCTGATGGAAATGTTACCCCTGAACCTTTCCAAGAGCTCAGATGAAATCATGTATGGGGAAGATTTCAAAAGCTTCTAACATTTTACAGATATAATATACTAATAATTGTTCTACCAGATCACATTTATATATATCTATATATATAAAAGCCTAAGTGACCATTATGACCAGTTGCACAGTCACTATGATGCACACTGACTACTAGCGGATAGAAGCTCAACACAGGAGTTGTCTCCTGCCCTCAACCCCTCCCCACCTTTTATTCCTTCCCCCCTACTGCCAGCCAACCTCCCAGGGTCCCTCCCTCAGCTGCTGGCCCCACATAGTCCTTGATTGCTGGCCAAGCCAAGGGACCCCACCCATACATGAGTTCATCATGCACTGGGCCTCTAGTGTAATTATTAAGATCATAAAAACTCTCTTCTCCAACCATTTGCCTTTAAATAGGCACGTGTCCAAGACAGATGGTTAGCTGGTAAGGTATCTGAAGGTGACCTTATTTGGGCCGCCCCAGTGTTGTATTACAAAAAAAAAAATCTTTTGTTAACAAATCAAGATATTTTCCCCTAAATATAAGTCATTTTCCTCCTTGTTCTCTTAGGAATGTCAGAAACGAACAGAAAGAATTTAATTCACAAAGACAGCCCTGATGGTGCCTTTCAATTTTCTCATTTACATACAAACAAAAATTCCAAAGATCTCAAGTCCCATATATCATTCCCTAAATTTTGTTTTGTGTCCCATGTATCATTGTTTTTATTTCGTTAGCCAAAAGTCTGAGCATCTGGAACAATTTTTCTTTGGTATCAAGCAACATCATCTGAGAATCTCTGTTTTCTTAGGGCTCTTCTACTACCAGATCATTTAACAGCTATTCTGGACTAACGGTGGGTATATTCACTGGACTAGAGACTCGTGAAATGTTATTCATAGTGTAGTCATCTTCATTGTCACAGCAATGGGTTATTTATATAATAGGGCTTAATAAATTTCTAATATAGCTAAGATTCCCAAGGAGGAAACCCAGGACACTGAACTCTCTCATCTTCCCCACTGACTTTTTCACAGGTTCTGAACATTAATTTCCATGTAGCCCCAGCCTGTGTATACCGGGTTTATTTCTTCAAGGCAGATGTACACACAGTAAGGTAGTGTACACAGGGGCTGGAGCTGCTAAGGACAAAATATGCTTAATTAATAAATTTTGGCAGGAAAGCAAAATAATTCCCTACTCAGAAAACATCTTTCTCACTCTACTCTCTCTGTGCCATTGTGAAAAAAATCCCAAAATCAAACCAGCATTTTTTTAAAAATATATTTTATTGATTTTTTTACAGAGAGGAAGGGAGAGAGATAGAAAGTCAGAAACATCGATGAGAGAGAGACATCGATCAGCCGCCGCCTGCAAGCCCCACAATGGAGATGTGCCGCAAGCAAGGTACATGCCCCCGCCCGGAATCAAACCTGGGACCTTTCAGTCCGCAAGCCGATGCTCTATCCACTGAGCCAAACCAGTCTCGGCCAAATCAGCATTCTTTATGCTGGTCCATCCTCAACTTTACTTATGGAAGGCACGTGGGCCTGGAGCTTTCTTTAGGATCAGCACCCAAGCGGCTTGAAATCCTAGGTTATTAGCACCTGGGCAATTTTCTCCATGATTTTTTTTTTTTTTAGCCTAGGAACCCCAATATATAAACTGAGATGGAATGCGGGATCTGAAGTCTTACCCATTCGGTCTCCCCACTTGTCTGCTCCTGGGGCACCCCCAGGTATTCTTAGGGTTCCAAGGAACAACTAGAGGACTACTGATGTAGGCCAGGCCCTTCATTTTGCAGATGAAGCATCCAAGGCACACAGGGATGAAGTGACTTGCTCAAGATCCTCCAGTAGTCACTGTTGGAGCCAGGAGAAGGAATTCGGCTTCTGGACTTCTATTTACATGTCCTTCCCATCACACAGCACATAAGATGCTATTATAGAAACAACCTTTATTATTAGCCAGGAAAGTTCAGCTGAGAAACAGATGACTGGTTGGGGGAGTTTGCCTACTGGGGGCACGAGGAAATCAAGTGACTTAATTGAAAGAGACAGTAGCTCTTTCTTTGACTGAAAGGAGAGTGAAAAGTACAAAGGGAAGCCGGCGTAAGGATGATTTCCTACAAGTGACTCCACTTTAGTTTGCCAGGGTGTGCTATTCTGAAGGATAGTGGCTCTGTTACTCACTACCTGTGTGACCCAGAGCAAGTCATTTAACTTCTCTGGACCTTCTGTAACTCTTGTCTCCCCTGAGAACACGGCAGAGGCACTTGAACATTGGATACTGTAATGATCTGTTGTCTCTTCTAGATGTATATACCCCAGATCAGTTACTTCCTTCCTCCATCCCTACCTCCTTTTGTTCCTTCCTTTATTTCAGTACAGTGGTACCTCGAGATACGAGTTTAATTCGTTCCGTAACCTTGAGACGTGGGAAACTATGAGACGCTCGAGTCTCGGTAAACTGGTGGGTCGTGTGCAGCCGGCCAATCCGCGCGATTACTCCTATCTCAAATGTTGCTCGTATTTCAAAGCAAAAATCGTTCGCTTGACAGCTCGTATCTCAAAAATCTTGTAGGTTAGGGCACTCATATCTTGAGGTACCACTGTACTTCTCAAAGAGCCAGGACTTCTTTAATCTTATATATATGTGGTTTTTTTTTCTGTAGGTATTTTGTGCATTGAATAATAGTTTTCCCTACTGGACATTAGGTATGTGTGTGTGTGTGTGTTTCTGGTATGGCTGTGTTTTTCTATTTCTTTAACATTTTTGTTCCTTTTCCTCCTCTGTTATTGCTGTCTTACTTACAATGCAGGTACCCAAACCCTCGGGAGGATTCTCCCTCTGATATTTCCAGAGCCCAGGGGTGGTCTCCATGTGAGTTTCCATACAATCTGTATGGCTCTCCTTTTCTCCTTCCTTTGCTCCTGGCCTCCGTAGGTCGTACCAGGACCATTAAGCACCATCACATCGGCCTGACATTGCTGGCACTTCTACTGGGTACTGTTGTGCCCTTCTGTCACCATTCCTTACAAATTGTAGAAAATGCTATAGTAGCTACCTATGTTTTCTTCCTTCCTCTAATGAGTGTGTGTGAGAGAGTTCATATCTATCATTTACCCCTTCCCTTGCCCTCACTGCTTCTTTGGTCTATAGCAGCGGTTCTCAACCTGTGGGTCGTGACCCCTTTGGGGATCAAATGAGCCTTTCACAGGGGTCGCCTGAAACCATCGGAAAATGTAGCAATGTAGCTTACTGTTGTTATATTAAGACTGTTACCCATGCTACACCATGCTTCAAGACAAAATTTCATTTATTTGTAATTAGAAATAAATATTTCACAATATCTAATTGTGATTATCACTATGCTTTAATTATGTTCAATTTGTAACAATGAAAATACATCCCGCATATCAGATATTTACATATGACTCATAACAGTAGCAAAATTACAGTTACGAAGTAGCAACGAAAATAATTTTATGGTTGGGAGTCACCACAACATGAGGAACTGTATTAAAGGGTCGTGGCATTAGGAAGGTTGAAAACCACTGGTCTACAGGCTATTGGATATCTGAATAACATTGTGCCTCATTAGAAAAGGAATGACCATCACACAGAGGTGGAGGCACTGATCAATGCAACATTGAGTCTTTTGGGGATAGGTAAGTGTGTTATTATATGTATAGGAGAGTTAGGTTAGGAGGGCATGTGCTGCTGCTGTTGTTGTTATCTAAAACTTTAATTATGGAAGTAAGGGAGTATGTGGATGCTGAGTAACAAAGGAGATGAAATGCTGCTCACTCAGCATCTATTTTCAACCCCCTTTAGCTTGCCTTCCTGAAACTAGGAAGACAGAAAGCTAGAATTACATTTCCCAAATTCCTTCCAGCTAGGGCCCTTGCTTGAGACATGGTATAGCATCAGCCTGAAATTAGAGTCTCTATTATGTGCTGCCTTGACATTTGGTAAAATTAAGAGGGTCTCAAAGGGCTGAATCTCAAGTCCTCTGTCCATGTAGCCTCAGTGGATAAGGTCCCTTAATCAGCCTTCCTTGTCATAGGGACCAGGCCCAGGGCCTGCTTATCCTTGAGTTTTGGGTTTCAGTGTCCTGCCAGCTTGGGCAATTATTCAGATAAGACAGTCATATCCTCCTCCTGGGAACCACGAGTCATCTCACTGTCATGTACAATAAAGCCTGCTTCCCACAGCTCCGTATTGTTCACTCTGTTCCCAAGTACAACCCCCATGTGGCCTTGCATGGTGTGTGGTGTCCTCCTCGTCCAGACTGTGCATATATGTGTCTAAGAAACTGCTGTCAATCTCATCTCTCCAGTGTCGTGTCATGTGCTCAGCCATCCTCACAATCCTGGATTAGGAACCCCTCCAATGCCAACCTGGTTCTACCGAGCAGGCACTCTTGCATGAGATGTTAGGGCAAAGTGAGTGGCATAGAGTAGTTACAAGTAGAGGGTACAGACAGACAAAGTACAGACAGAGGCATTTGTTCTTCCAGGTAGCCATGGAAGACGTTCTGGTGTCCAGTCTCTAAAGATGGGTACAGGGCAGTGGAAAGACCAGCACTTGCTTTCCCACTGGAACAGCCTGTGCTGTGATCAGGCTTTTCCCCTGGCTCTGTGTGTCTGGCTGCCCTTTTCTTGGCTAAGTAGAATCCTCAACTGGTTCTCCAGATTTCTAGATGTTCTGATGTATTTTAATAAAGCACTTTCTACTTAAAATAGCTGAAGTATACTCTAATATCTACAATTAAGAACTAGATGATACAAATGGCTTAACAACAGAGGATTAGTTTTTCTCATTAAACATAAAATCTGGAGGCAGGTCTCCTGGGATGGTGCAGCCACTGGTTCTACAGTGACATCAGTTTGCTGGGCCTCTTCTGTCTTTCTGAAATTCATCCTCATGGTTGCAAAGGTTGTTGTTCCATCTTCAGCATCATGTCTATATTTTGGGTGGGAAGAAGAAAGTGACCTGGGGAAGAAGTATAGATCCCCTTGCTTTGGAAAACTAACAAATAAATCCCAAAATCCAGTGGCTTAAGGCAATCACAACTCTGTCAGTAAGCTGGGTGGATCTTCAGGTCTGGGCCAGCTTGGCTGATCTCTGATGAGCTCACATGCTCACATGCATGTGCAGTCAACTGGCAGGTTGGCTGGTGGTTGGATGATCTAGTATGGCTTGTTGATAAAGCTGGCAATTGACATGCCATTGACCAGAGCAATGAAGGTGCTTGAGCCATATATTTCTCATCATTCAGCAGACTAGCCCTGGCATCTTTCCATGGCAGTCTCAGTTTTCCAAGAACAGCAAGAGAGGACAAGCTCCATTGCAGTCACATTCCTGTTTTGCTTTTCATCTTGTTTGATACTGTACACTGGCCAAAGCAAATCACAGGGCAAGCCCAGAGTCAAGGAATAGAATAACAGTCTTGTCTTTTGATGGGAGGAGCTGCAAAATCAATTCCAAAGGTATAGCAATGGGAAGAATTGTAGCCATTCTTGTGGCATTCTACCATGGAGACCAGAACTTCAGCAGAATTCTAACTTCCGTTCACTGATCAGCACTATGATTTTTTATGATTATCCCTATTAGCAAGGGAGGCTGTTAATGTATTTTATCCAGATCCTCCTCCTGAAATAAAATTATACTTCTCTGATTAATAAAGGGTGAGAAGAGAGAAATGGGTTGGTATGAAATAAATAAAAAATACAAATATATTATTCTCTGCCTCCAGTTCTTGCTAATATTTTGTTTTTGACCCTGGTTCCTGATACAGAGCTCCTAACATCTTGGACTTTCCTAAGTGATAGAAGTATTAGATATAGTGCTCCTAAATCCCATGGAATTAGCTGAGTGATAGGAGTGTTCAAATTAGGTGACTCTTGGTGAGTTCCTAGATGGGAACTGGTCATCCAACCATGATTAGAAGCTTAGAACATTTTAGCCCCACCCCCATTGTCCAGGCAGGGGAAAGGGACTGGAAAATGAGTTAATAATCAAATCATATTTAAGTGACAAAGCCTATATAAAAATCTCAAAAGTACAGAGTTTGAAGAGTTTCTGGGTTGGTGAATGCCCCTTCATATTGGAAGAATGACATCTTCCAACTTGATGAGGATAAAAGCTCTTACACTCGGGACCCTTCCAGACCTCTTCTGTGTATCTCTTTATCTAGATGTTCACTGAATACTTTATCATATCCTTTATTACATGATAAACTGGAAAACATAAGTAATATTTTTCTTGATTTCTATGAGCTGTTCTAGCAAATGGTGGAACCCAGGAGGAGAGGGTATGGGAACCTTCCATTTATAGCCAAATAGGGCAGAAGTTATGGGTAACCTGGGACCTATTACTTCTGACTGGTGTCTGAAGTGGGAGTGGATGGCTGGAGGGGTATCTTGTGGGACTGAGACCTTAGTTTGTAGTATCTGCCTTAATTCCAGGTACTTAGTACCAGAATTGCTTGGTGCGGAATACCCACACATCTGGTTGCAGAAGTGTCCTGTATGAGTGAGTATAGGAATGCCTTTTTTTCTCTAGACAGTTGGATATTAGCAGTGTCTGTCATACATATCATGAGGAGCTATCATGGAGACACTTCTGTGAAACTGCATTTCATTCTCTTCTCCATGAGTTGGTAGACAGACACCAAGGTCTCTCTCTATCACACAATGGTGAAGACTGTGCAACTCTCTGTGGGGCCTCAGGTATTTGGTTCACCAGACAGGCTCAGGTGGCACAGTTGATTGAGTTGGTCTCTCTGCCCCAAAACACACACAACATACATCTCTCTGCCTTCTACCTGCCCCTCTCACAGCTAGTACCCACCAGGCTCATGGCTCATGCACTAGACCTTGACAGAAGAGTGATGCTGCCACTGCAGTGCTGCCTCATTCTTGGCACAGGTCCTGGGGCTGATTATAGTGAGTTCAGCATATTATTGTGAATCCTGCTATTTCATAGTCATGAAACACAAACAGCTAGCAACACACTGCCACATTTGGTCCTTATGAGCTATAGGAGCTGAGTTCTTTTGTCTGAGAATCCAGCCTCTTTCTTTGTGTGCCCTTTTGAAAAACTGAAATGTTCTCAAAGTCTGGGGACAAACTTCCGAGTGAACTGCATCTGAACTTTTAAAAATTCTCCCCCTCACCCCCCTTGGTTAAATCTCAGTGGAGCCGGAGATGATCATAATTCTCATGAACACAAACTAAAGATTTTGTTGCCTGTTGAGCAAAGTAGCTGCTTCCTATTGCAAAAGAACTGATTCCAATTCTCATTGCGTTGGCGTTTTCATTAAAATTTCCATTATCCTCTTCCTTCCAATGCAGTTATAGATGAAATTGTCCTGACCATGCTACTCAAGCAAAATCACTCCTGACTCAAAATATATGAAAGGCACATAAGAGAAGATCCTTACTTCCCAAAATATAGATCTTGGTAAGAGGGAAAAAAAAGTTTTTGGCCTGGCTTTCATATTCATTTTAGATCAGTATTAGCTTTGTCAGGCATACCAGGCCAAGGAAAATAAATCTGGGTTGAGGTATACTCATGGCGTTGAGGTAGAAGGGATGATACGTAAAGTTGCTCTGATAATAATGGCGACTTGTTTGTTGAGGGTCTATTCTGAGCCACACCCTGGTCCCAGAGCCCTGATCTTGTCTGTGTAATCTTCAGCACTTCATACCCTATGAACTAGCCTCTGTTAGACTTCTCAGGTAATTGAAGCAGTAAGCCTGTCACAGCAAGTGCCAGTTCTGACTCTGCCTTATATAGGTGACCTTGACCAGTGCTTTACACTCCCTGTGCCTCTAGAAACCAATGCTAATCCAATGCTAATGATAATTTCTCCATCCTCCACTTTACAGAGTTGAATGCATTTTAAAGTGCTTTGTCCCCTGGCAAACTCTATTCCAACATAAAAAAGATGGATTGCCAAAGGTCAGAGACAGAAATCGGTGTGAGAATCAGCCACCCTCAACACAACCAAGGTCAAGTCTTCATCTCTCTCATCTCCTTGGAGACTGGTCCAGCCCTGTGCTTTCATGCCTCTCCTGGGAAAATAAGAAAAGGGAAATGTTAAGCCCCTTGCTTCATGTTTCCATAGCCATCACTTTCCAGTGCTTACTCTGAGCCAAGGAAAACAATTCAGATGCATTATCTCATATAATCCTTAAAACAAAACTATTGTTCCTGTAATACAGGCAAAGACACTGAAGCTTAGAAAAGTTAGGTAACATCCCATTCTCATAGCTCAACTAAATAGATGGGCTGGGTTTCCAACCCACATTTGTCTGACTTTATAGCCTGTACTTTAACTATTGTGAAGTACTTATTTCTACTGGCGAAGAACAAGAAACTACTTATTTTGGAGAAAGAAACTCAGAACAGCAGAGTCCAACTCATCCTGGACCAACAAACCAGCAAACTCTTCCATTTTATCACCCATTGGAAATTAAGTCCCTAATGAATTTTTTTCTTTCAAAATCACCTTAATATAATCCCATGTTTGCAAACACTTATTGGGTACTTATTAAACATCAGGCATAAAATCCATGTGTGTATAAATCTATTTAATTCCCATGCTAATCTATGAGGTGGTACTATTACTGTCCCCACTTTATGGATTGCAAAAGTGAGGTAAGGAAAGTTATGAAACTCGTATAAGGTAACATGGCTTCCAAGTGACAGAAACAGACCCAAATCCAGGTACTGTAGTCTGATTTCAGAGCCCCTGTTTCAGTCACTGTATTTTATGTATGGTAAATGTTTGAAAGAATGCAGGCCAAATTATCAGCAGTTAGCTCTGGAGCATTGGATTTGAGTAGGAAATACAGACAGAAAGACTTTCACTTTATTTTGTCTACCCGTAAATACTCTTGAAAATTTTACAGTGTGCATATATGTATACTTTTTATAATTTGAAAATATATCTCTGTCGCTGTAAATACTTTTGCCATCCATATAGTTTGGGGCATTAGTACAAATAAATGATTTCTAAGGAGGGGACTGGCATTCTAGGGTGTTTCAGAACTCCAGAAAGAATGCCAAGAGTGGCTGGGTTATAGTGAAGCAGGAATCTGCATTTATCAGGGTCATATGTTCTTTCCTCCATCTTTACCCCAGCACATGGCCAACAGACAGGGGGACTGTATGGCTGCATTATGTGGATTTATATTCACTCTGAACCAGAGGGCAAATGGAAAAATGTAAATTTTGGCAGTTGCTTTTGTGGGCACTGACCTCGAGGGACTCATTCAGTCCCAAACCTCACCCTGGGAGTGATTTCCCCACATCCGCTATAATTTATTGACAAGAATTGTTTCTCTTCCTGAGGCTGTAGGAACTGCCCAGCACGATTTTAAGCAAAGTACTGCACAGGTCAAAGCGATGAACTGAATCATCATTTCCTCGCACCACCAGCCCAGCCTAGAGTAATATCTCTCCCTTCATCATCTCTCATTTTTGAAGACATTGGCAGCACAAATCATTTCCCATCGTCCCTCTGTCAGCCTGAAATAAAGGCAAGTCACCATCTCCCAGCCTCGACCCCGTTAGGCAGCTGAGACCACATGCATTGTTCCATGGCGCCACATCACAATTGTTTTGAGATAAGCATTTCTAATATTACACGAGGTTAGCTTAGAAACATGTACGTTTCAAATTTCCCTGCTGTCCCAAATGTCATAAAATTAAACAGACTGCCCTTTTCTACTATGTTTTGGTCCGTCTAATGGAATCACAGGACATTATCATCGTTATTTCCTGGGAACTGCCAAGATATGGCTATCTGTCCGGATTATGACTGTAAATTTGTTTTGTTCTAATGGGGACAAATGTTACCATTTGAGTGTTTCTTTGAATGTCACTAGGCATTCCGTAAATGATCACGTTGTCAAATAAGTCAAAAACCCATTATACTCTCTTGACCACTTGGGAAGTTGGGATCATGATGATGATGATGATATTAATGACTGTTGCCATGCAGTGGATCCCCTATGGATGCCAGGCAGAGGGCTAAGCACTCTACCAAAGATCTCCCAATCCCCGCAACAACAGTTGAACTTGGTGTTATTTCCATCACAGATGAGAAAGAGGGGTTCTGGGAAGTTAAGGTCTCCCAAGTAATAAATCACTTATTTTAGGGAGGGACCAAATGGAAGTTTACCTTCACACTATGAAGGAGTTCAGGATCAAGTATTTAAAGGAGCATTCTATTCTCATGTTCTCTTAGAATTCAAGGTACTCCACCATCTGGCTTCCTCTCTCTGCCCCTTCCTGGACAGGACAGTTCTGCATGTCCTCCAACCTCTATGGTTGTTGTGCTCATATCATTCCCTCAGACTGGATCGTCCTTCCCTTACCCTTCTGCCTGGGAAACAGATTCATCTCTCAAGACTCAGCTCTAGCACCACATCCTCCAAGAAGCCGTATCATTCTCTCTCCCACCCACACATCCCTGTAGATTTGACCATGATGTTTTCTTGTCCCTCTATCCTACGCACAAGTTTATTACAAAACCTATGACACTTCCGGTTGGGTATTTATTTTTATGCCTCTCTTTAGTACTAAACTGTCAGCCTTGTCAGGCTAGATTTTAATGTCTTCATCTTCCCACAGACCAGTATCTGGTAATTAGTTGCTCAACAAATATGTGCTTCATAAATGAGTGAGTGAGGTAAGGGATGAACTTAAAAGAATCCACCTATAGCCAATTAAACTCTGTAATGTGTATTTGTTGTATCATTTGAGCATATTCGATTCTTCTAGAGAAGACAAGAAAACAGTAAAATGGATGAAACTCTTAAGATATAGATAATAAATAGCAATTAGTTCATGAGACAGACAGAATTCATAAAATGTGTTAGGTATAGCTTGGTAACTTAGTAACCATGAGATAGATCACACATGGATAAAGTTAATAAAGCATGTATTCCTGAACATATCCAGAAGAGACTAGAAGGATCAAGAGGCAACAAATATTCGCAAACCTCTGAATATACATGAAGAATATGAGACACTCTGTATTCATGAGGTCTTAAATTGATCACCCATTAGGGAATCCCCTTCTGGCCTCACGTACCCTTTGTCCAAGAAATATAGATAAAATTCATGGCTGCTTATCAGACTGGTTGGCAAACCACAGCTATTGTTCAGGGAACTTGTCCCATGTCTCTGAGAGAGAAAACTTTGTTGGTGTCATCTCTCATCTGCATAACTCACCACCTGTGGGGAAGGCTAATGAGGCACACGGAGAGACAGGATGTATGACGATTGGGTAACTCTAATCTGCCTGTACCCTATCTTAAGTGTGGTTCTCTACATGTCCCCTCTTGCTTTTAGCCATGTAGTTAAAAGAATTCAAAAAACATATGTGTTTCAAGTATATTAATGTTTCAAGTATATTAATTTGGTGTGACCCCCCTCTATCCCATGATCTCTGGGATAGCTTGCCTGGTACCCTATTTGTAGGTTGTAGGCTACCATTGCATCCAGGATATTCCCAAGGACAAGTATATTTCCTATTAACACCACTAGAGCTTCCCTCCTTAGGAAGCCAAACATGGCTATTCCCTTGTAGACTGACCCATCGTTTCTCCAATGACTACAAGAAAATTCAAAATGAAGACCTCTATATCCAGAAATAGTGAGGTTACACTAAACATTCTTTAGAATTCAGGCTGGAGTTGTGGTCTATTTTGTATTCAAAACATTTATGACAAATTGTAAAGGAAAATTGTCAGGCATGGATGCTTTATGATTAGCCAATGCAGATGTGAGAGATTTGGAGTCTTTTCTCCAAGAACGAGTAAGTAATTTTATTTTTTTCTCAATGTCCAGGCAGCCCACATGAATATGCCCTTGCAGAATTCCACAATTGTACCCTATGTAGCCAATTTGAATTTCTATGCATGTGGACCAATAAAGAGATCTTATTTAGCTGAGTGAGATATTGGCTGTCTTTTTTGGTTCCTAGTGTGTGATATTATTTCAGACTTTCATTCTTGTTTATTGGCCATTGATAATATTATAAGTCCTTTTATTGCTTCTGGTTCATGTAGCTCAAATTCATGTATTAAAAAAAAGCTCTATCTTCTGAGTCACATTTAAATTTATTCATATTGAGTTCCAAGACTTTTCCTTTCTTTGGACAAGAGCTATGCTAAATGGAACTCCAGAGCCATTGATTGGTTTCCCTAATTCTATCAGATTTTTTTTATATGAATTTGTTGAGCATCATATTGGAACTGTGCTAATGAAAGTTTAAAAGCTCTTCACATCCTAGATCTGGTTAGTAACTGAAAATAAAAGGCGGGGGAGACAAGAAAAGAAAAAGAAATGTCTGCATTTGATCTTGTATATTGAATTTACTTTCCATCTTCTAATAATGGGATGACATTCAATCTCCGCTAGAGCAGTGCTGTGACATCTATGACTTGGAGGATGTATCATACTAGGAAAATAGCCTTACAGGGCCTTAGGGACCATTGATGTGTCAGTGATTCTGTAGAGATGTTTGTTGGCAATACATCAGAGTCAGGACTCAGTTTTATTGGTGAAAATAAATGGTGTTCAGTGTTACTTGGGACTTTTCATCTTCAGATCTCCAAGGGTCTGAAAAACCATGACTATGCAAAGTATTCATTTGCAACAATTCTCTTTTAATGGTTGTGTACTTACAACCCAATTAAAATTCTTATGCTGAGAGGAAGACCTGCATACTGAGATCCGTGAGGCTAGCTGCTGAGGTAATATGGAGCCCCAAGGAGCTGGCTCCTCTTATAGAAAGATTGGGATGGAGGGACATGTCCACTCACCCTGACCAGAGCCTGGGCTCCCACTCAGTAGATGCTCACTAAGAGCACAGCATCCAGACCAAAACCCAAGTCCCGTGGCCGCCCATGATGGAACCAGTACCATTCCCTGGTACCTGGAAATGGAAGTAATGGCTGCAGGTGAACTCCATGTGGCCACCTCCCCTTCCCCAGCATCAGCTTCATCACTCCTTTTAGCTTGAATTTCCTGGGAGAATAGTCTTTCACTCTGCACTTAGTAATCAGCCTTAAAATTGAAATGTGCTGAGAGAGGCAGCCCATTGTCTTTGCATCACATGAAGATGCAAACAGTGGACGTGGAATGCTTTCCTGATAGCCTGTTTTGCTGGGGTGCCTTCTGGGATGTGAAGAAGGAAAATGCAGATATGGAAGATGGGGTTCCTAAATCAGGGTGAAACATTTAATGTTGCCCTTTGTTAAGAACTTCCTTGGAGGTGTGGGTAGGATGGGTTGAGGCAGGGTGTAGGGTCTGTTGGTTACTTACTCTTCCCTGAACTGAGTGCTCTGTTTATATGGCATCAATTTTATAACCTCTGTCTGAATCTCTGCTCTCCCGTTCCTTTCTAAAGAGGTCATTTTTAAATGATCAGATCTGAAGTGCATAACCTGAAGCATTCCTCCTTGGATTGCATCTGTCTCCCACACAAGTTTTATCTTCCTCTGGGATTTCTCTTGCTTTGGAGATTTATGGTTGAGCTTTTTACTTTGTTTAGTCAGAAGCTGACATGACTTCTCAGGAAGTAGGCCAGGACTCAGATCATCCCTGTTCTAGCAGAGTATGATGACAGGCCCAGAAGGAGGAGTGAGCCTCCTTCCACTGCTTTAACCAGGAAGAAGGGGGTCTGCGGTCTTTCAGATGAGCTGATTGGTACATTTCTCAACTGCAGGAAATATAATGAATAGGGCACCCACTTTCAATTGGGCTGCTCAGAAAACTCTGGCTTCTTATCCATTTAAATTAAGTTGAAGGAATCAGCCCTCTAACAGGGCTGCCACTGTGATCCTTAGTGATCTCAGATCTTTGGGTGCCTTCCCCACTCCTGTGTCACCCTTTCTCTCCTTTTGGTGCATGCCCTTTGATCTTTCCCAGACACTAAGTGCTCTGTTCTTCTCTTGACAAATTATGCTCACAGGGTAGGAGGTAAAACATGTTTTAGTTAAATTATAAATTACCCCCAAAGAGCTTCAGCTCTCACCTTTCCTAGGTATTACATCTTAACAGGATCAAAGGCTTAAATTAAAAGAATTAATCTCTCCTTGAGGGATTTCAGCCAAGGAGATTCCTATCATCACGCCTTCCCATTATTGCTGAAATCAGGGACTTAAGAGGTTGACTTGGAAAGAGGGAAGCTTTACTGATGCTCATGCCCTGTATCTGTGGTAATATTTCTGACTTACAGTCACTTCCGTACCTTGCTTTCCTTAAAAACACCATCTAATTCAACCTCCTAGACAATGTCTGAATCTTTTCTGGAAGACTTCAGATTTGTGTTTAACCAAAAGTGCAAAATTCAGAGAATTCACTACCTTCTATTCATACTGGAATATTAGTATATTCTCCTCTGATATTTACTCACTCATCCTTAGTTCTGTGCTTGAAGCCTTGTGGGTTAAATCTGTTCTCTTTTGCATGTGTCAGTCTTCCAAGGAGTTGAAGAAAATCCTCCCTCCCCTGTTTTTTCTTCTATATCCTCCCTCCCCAGTTGCCCCTTCACATCCTTCCTCCCCAGTTTTTTTCTCCTACAAATTGGGTTACACTGGCAGGGCGAATTGAGCTAAAAACCCCCAGGGAGGACATGGTTCTTGGGAATGCAATGGTTCTTCAGTATAACCACAAATGCATTGTCATATCTCTTATCATAAGATGAAATCTATGTTACCTCCCTGTGAATCTGGGCAGGCTTGTGACTGCTTTGACCAATAGAATGTAAATGGTGGCATCTACCTTTCATCTTATTTGCTAGAACACCCACTCTTGGAGCTTCAAACTGCCAGGTGAGGAACCCAACTATCCTGGGCTCCCCCCATTCTGCAAGGAAGCCTAAGCCACATGGAAAAGCTCCAATAGAGAGCTACAGCTGAGCCCAGCCTTCAGGTCATCTCAGCTGGGACATTAGACATGTGATAAGGAAGCCTCTAGATCAGTGGCTCTCAACCCCCTTAAATCCAGTTACTCATGTTGTGGTGACCCTCAACCATAAAATTATTTTTGTTGCTACTTGATAACTGTAATTTTGCTACAGCTAATGAACTGCTGCTGTAAATATTTGCGTTTTCCGATAGTCTTAGTTCTCTACAGCAGCGGTTCTCAACCTGTGGGTCCAACCCACAGGGTCGCCTAAGACCATCGGAAAACACAGATATTTACATAACGATTCATTAACAGTAGCAAAATTACAGTTATGAAGTAGCAACGAAAATAATTTTATGGTTGGGGGTCACCACAACATGAGGAGCTGTCTTAAAGAGTTGAGGCATTAGAAGGGTTGAGAACCACTGCCCTAGATGATTCCAGCCCCCGGACATCTGAGTCTCCCCCAGCCATTCCAATCCTACCGGATGAGACCTCGTGTATTGTGAAGACAAATCATTCCTGACATGCCTTGTTCAAATGCCTGACTCACAGAATCCATGATTATTATTTTATGTCACTGGGCTTGGGTTGTTTTATTACAGGACAAGAGATAGCTAGAGCAAAGGTCAACCCCTAAATCACCTTGGCTGTGGCTGCTTCTGCCCATGAGTAACATTAACACTAAATTCCCTTACCTCTTAGGTTTGGCTATTAAATTTATTAATCTCGCATTTAAATGACAACTTCCTCCAGAGTACCAGGGAAAAGCGGAAATCTCATAAACTGCAGGAAGTAATCACAAAATGCATCAAAAATAGTGCCAAGAGTTTTCAAGTCTCTAAATGCTGTTAGACCTCTCTGCTTTATATTACACCTTCCATGGAAACTGTTCATTTGAGCTCATTTATTCAGGCAGTGAAGACTTTTGGAACCCTCGTTCAATCATCCAGTATTAATTATGCCATCTTTAGCTATGCATCTTCAGAGGGAGGGAAGCCAACTTGGATGTGAAATCCAGGGAAGTCCTACAGCCTTCTGTGCTCTAACATGAAAGTGATGGTTAAGACCCACCTTGCATGACAAGGGGAGGATGAGAAATCAAGTTAGGAAGCTGCTTGTCACTAGTAGTTGCTACTATTGCTCTCTGCAAAACTGACCACACCTCTCGTATGTCTTCATCCAAGTTGATGAAAAAAGCACTGGGCAGGACATGGCCATGGCAGGCCCACTACTGGTGATCATCTCAGAGGCAGTCATCTTACTCTTTGGATTCCATAACTGAACCAGCTTCAAATAGAAGCTCCAGAGCGGCAGGGATCTCAGGCTGTTGTGTTGACTGATATCCCATGTAAATAGAACAATGCTCAGCTCATAGCAGGTACTCAGTGAAGGGTTGTTAAATAGTGGATGTAATTCTGTAAGTGGCTCTCTCCTTAGCCTCCTCATATCCTGCAAAGTCCAGGCTATGTGGTCCTCTGGTCCAAGGCTGGTCCTGCCTCCCTCAGATGAGAGTTGCAGCTCACAGAGGGACAGAGCACACAGGTCACAGATAGAGCTCAGGAAACTGACCACTCCCTCTGCTACACCTATTTTCCACTTCCTAATTACCAAGATGTTTAAACTATAACATGAATAGCCACATTAAAGTCATTTGTTATATGTAAGCAGGGGCATAACACACAGATAATTAAGGCCTTCCTCTGTGCCAACTGACCCGCTAGAGGTATAATTAAGTGTAAGTATCTTGTAGCTTGCTAGCCATTATCACTGGCTTAAACATATATTCAGATGATTATTAGTGAAATTCTATAGCATCTTGAGAACTATTGTTTTAATAAATGGAATAGGGATTTTCCAGCCGATGCCATACTTGCTCAGCTGATCCTGATGGTATTTTTGGTGTCTGCATATTCTCCATGGCCAGTAAGGAAAACTCAGCTCTTGGACAACAGGAGGGCTATAAGAACAGCCTCCTGACATGCTTTTCTTGTTCACATTGGCTGTCAGAAGAGATGGGTTCCTTCTAAGATTTGTTGCTCAGAGCCTCTGCTCCACAAACAAACAAGAAACATTCTAGAATCCCAGTTCTCTTCATATTTGGTTCTAGGAATAAAAGGCTTACACCCTAGTGAACAACATGTATTTATTAAGGTCTTGTTAGGTCCACAGCCTGGAGCTAAAGCTCTATTGAAAAACTATGTTTTTGACTTGCACTATCATTGTAACTAGCCATATTTAACTGTTTCTATCTCCAGCTTAGTGGAGGGAGGCAGGAAAGCAGACAGTGAAAGGGGTGAGGGAGCTAATCCCTTCATACCTTATTCCAGCTTCTATTGGAAATGGGAAGAGTGAACTTTTGAAATGAAGGAAGTCCCCATAAAGAAATGGAGACCTCCCCCATTTGCTCCTGAGATTGGCATTGCATGCTTTCTCTTCTCAGGTGCTGCAACTGCAGGATTTCCCTGTAGGGGGCACTCTACAGGAGGCAGATGTCTTTTGAAGTTGCAGTGTTACAGTGAGCACAAAGATGTGTATTTGAATCATTTGTTTGGGCTGACTTATTGGGTGGGGAGAAGTCACAGTAATTAATGGGGCTGAAGCCACCTCTTAGAACAGCTACCTGTTGGCTGGGCGATAAGAGACCAAGCCATCCATCCTTGGCTACTCCATTTCCAGGATCAGGTACTAGTGGAGGCTCCCTCCACATCTGTGGGAGGAACCTACCTCCCATGAGGAAAACGGTAGCATTTCTTCCATCCACTGTACAGCTGCTTCAGAGATGTATGTATAGATGGCCACCGTGCTTTCTGGAAGCTCTGTTACTTTAAGAGCCAAAGGAGGGAAAGGGTGTTTGGGGACAGAATAGATACTGTGTACTGTGTTATTGCCTAAATGGAAGGCCAAAAAACCCAAGTAGCTTACAGAATTGAATTCAATAGGCATTGGGACAGATAAAATATGCTGCCCAGAGGTCCTCTGAGGTCAATCCCTAAGTCAAGGCTGCTTCATGAAAACAAGAGTAGAGACCTGAAAAAGTGGAGTTAGGGGCTGCTCACTGGCCTGATGAATGATCTCTTACTCCCCCAAATTTCCCCTCCCCCCACTTCCATCATCTCTCTCTGAGGCTGGCTATTTATTATCTGAAGTCTTAACTTTTTCAAATGCTTCCCCATGCTCCAACCTCTATAAGAAGCCCTCACTAATCACTTTCTCCCTCTTGTATCTTCTCTTCCTAGAAACAAGCTATGTTCTGCTCTCAAGAAGGATTGGTTCATTGTGAATTATGTGCTAAGAAATTAATCACTTACAGGAAGTGGAGTTGAAGGTGAGAATACACCTTAATATATGGCAGGGCTTTGTACTAGGAATTTTACAGGAATCACTCTCTTTAATCCTCATAACAATCCTGCACAATAACCAGTGTCTTCTTGACATGTCAGAAAACAGGTCATAAAATTAACTTCTCTCCTCCACATGATGAATGTTGGTTGCATGTATACATAAGCCGGGCAAAAGGCTAGGTTCTGGGGATGCAGACTCCACCCTCAGAAAATGTATGTTCTCACAGGAGGGCTGTGAGCACCGTGAGAGAGAGCTGCCTGCTAAGAGAAGACGTGAAGGAGTCTCTAGCCCACAGATGAAGTGATATCAAAGCAGACACAATAGTGCAAAGTTTCAGTGACACCAAGGAGGGAAATGGAAAAGAGAAAAAGAAGAAAGGAGAGTTTTTCCAGGCAAAGGAAACCTCATGTGCAAAGAAGTGCAGGCTTGAAGGAAATGATAGAACAGTGTTGTTCAACCACAGCTCCTTCCAGAAAAGACAGGGTGGCTCACAGGGATATAAAAGCTGGAATAAGAAGACATAAATGAAAGGAAGGAACCTAAGAAATAATTTTTTTTAAATATATTTTATTGATTTTTCACAGAGAGGAAGGGAGAGAGATAGAAAGTCAGAAACATCGATGAGAGAGAGAGACATATCGATCAGCCACCTCCTGCATGCCCCACAGTGGAGATGTGCCCAAAAGCAAGGTACATGCCCCCAACCGGAATCGAACCCAGGACCTTTCAGTCCGCAAGCCAATGCTCTATCCACTGAGCCAAACCGGTCTCGACCTAAGAAATAAATTTTTAAAAACAATGGAGATTTCAAATGGAGCCAAGAATAAGACTTTAAAGACTGCATGCTGTGCTGATATGTATGATTGTTACAAGGGAACCACTGATTTGACTCTAAACTTTCTAGGAACCAACCCTGAAAGAAAAAGCTGGTTGTCTCTCCAGGTGAGACTTACTCAGTGGAAGACAAGCTTTGGACCAGAGAGGTCTACAGACTCTAACTAGGCTGATACCCTCCACTGATGAGCAGCCTCAGGAGCATCCCTATGGCAGATGTCCCGTCCATCACCCCAAGGCACCTCTCATGCAAACAACCAGCTAGTGACCATGCAACATCACGCAGGAGCCCCACCCTTGGTTCATGTGACTTACCCCCAAGGAAGATCTCAGCCAAAAGAACTGAAAAACTGCTTTGTCCTCAGAATAGCCTCTTTCTGCCAAGTTTTTGGAACTTATTAGTTAGCAATAAGTTATGAACTATAATTTCGTACAAATAGTTGGAATTCAGTCATCTATGTTATCAATGCACTATTAACTGACCCATGTGCCTTAGCATATAACCAGCTAAGGGTAGAGTGTACCTGGATGAAAAAGCTCTCTCTCTCTCTGTTCAAATCCCACCGAAATGTCATCCTCTCCACAGAGCTTTGTGTGTTTTCAAACCCAAAATTACTTCTTATTCCCTAAGCCATAGATTTTCAACCAATGTCCACAAGAGGCATCCTGGTGTGCCCCAAGAATTTTTAAAACATGCAATACCTGACATTTTAGGTAGAGGTACTGGACTCTTTTCCTTTAGATGGTCAAACAAAAAAGAAATTACATCAGCCAACACAACAACATCTGTCATGTGAACAAATAAAAATTATACCTATTTTTTTTGGTCAGATCAGCAAAAAATGTATCTTTGGGGTGCCACAGAAATTTTTTTAATGTGCCATGAGATGAAAAAGGTTGAAAACCACTGTCCTACCCTCTTGGTATGTTTTACCCTTTCAAACGCACTTATCACACAGGGTCTGGTGCCCACACATCTGCAGAATTTACCTTCCCTGAGGTGCTTAGTACGATGTCATCCTCATCCTCATGATCAATAAGAATGTATGAAAGGAAAGCAGCACCCATCAAATAACAACTTTAAAAAGAGCCGGTTCTTCACTTCACTGCCCTTTTAGTGAGCATGTGGATTTAGCCATTTGTTGGGAAGGTGTGCATGGTGGCCTCTCATTCCTTTTGTGCAATGGTTCTGGTTGAATATTGAGCTTTCTCAGCCTGCATGAGACCTTCTGGGACCTCGCCATCTACAATGTAAGGTCATGGGTAAAAGTCATATTCTTGGAGTAAACTGTAAGAGCAGATGGAACAAGAAACTGGAAAAAAATGTAATGCAGGAAACAGCCTTGACCTCTGGCCCTGACACACAGGCTGACTGGATTAGAGATGCTTATAAGGCTACCAGGCCTGATGTCTTAAATGCAAAGGCTAATACTTAGGGAGCCCTTGATATTGTAATCAAATCTCCTAAAAGGTTTTAGTAGGCATGAGTTATATTATTCAACCACCACAATAACCTTTGCATTGTGAGCATTTTTTAGATGTGGACAGTGAGGCTTGGGTAGTTAAACTACTCAAGGTATCATAGTAATTTGCAGAACAAGGATTTGATCTCAAATCCATCTGACTTCAAAGCCCAGGTCTGTTCAAGTTGAGAAGTGTCAAATCCCAGTTCTGCCAATTAACCCCTTAGTCTCCAAAGCCTCCGTTTCTTCATCTAAAAACACAGGCATGGCCCCGTATTTATCTCATAGGATTATGTTGAGGACAAAATGAGAAAATACACATAATCACAGTACATGGCAAATAGTAAGTGCTCAATAAAATTTTGTAGTAAGATCTGCTCTCTATTTTGATAAAGAAAGTTATATGTACTCAAAGTGAGCATTCTAGCCAAAAACAAAAACAAAACCAAACAAAACAAAGTAACCAAATTCATCAACACCTTAGAGAGTGATGTAGTTTCCCAGGGCTGCCATAACAAGGTAGCTTAAGCAACAGAAATTTCCTCATAATTCTGGAGGCTAGAAATCTGAGAGCAAGATGTCTGCAGGATTAGTTTCTTCTAAGGTCTCTCTCCTTGGCTTATAGACAGCTGTCTCCTCCTTGTGTCTTTACACAGTGTCTTCCCTCCACGTGTGTCTCTGCCCTAATCGCCTTGTCTTATAAGGACACCAGTCATATTTGATTAGGGGCTTACCTTCATGGCCTCATTTTAACTTAATCACATTTATTTTTAAAAATTTATTAGGATGACATTGGTTAATAGGATCATATAGGTTTCAAGTCTACATTTCTGTGATACATGATATTACATTGTGTGTCCACCACCCACAGTCAAATTATAATCACCTCTTTAATGACCCTGTCTCCAACGATAGTCACATTCTGAAGTGCTGGACCAATTAAAGTAGAGCCATGTCATCCCAGTCAAGGCCATCTTACAAGAACCCACTCCTAGCTGATTTTCAATTGACTACAGATGTGCCAAAATGCCTAGCTCAGATCTGTGCAACCTGAGTGAATTATTTAACTTTCCCAAGTATCCCTTTTCCCTTATTGAACAAACAAAACCAAAAATCAACAACAACGTTTTTCCAGGCCACAGTTACAGTAACTGCATCAGAGAGGGACCCGGATGACGTTAGATAAAAGTGAGCAACAATAAGGAATTTGTACTTTACAAAGAATGGGACGTATCCTCTCCCAAAAGATGCTTTGTAGAACCTACAGATCTTGGCCGGGATGATAATTATAAATTTCTGTGCACAGATTTTAAGTTTCATTTGTAAGGAATCAGTGTAGTGTTGGTGGTAGTATATATCCATCCTGAAGGCTTCTTCTCAAAGGGCACTCAAGAAATATTCCAGGTTCCATCACTCATAAAGTCTGGCTACCTAGGGCCCTTGTGATGTCACCACCACCAGGAACTATGAACCAGAGTGAGTCTTCAGGACACGTGGTCCTACTCCCTGACCTCTTGGTGGGGAATGTGATGCCAAATCTCTAAAAAAGTGCTCCCACAGAAATCACGTAGTCCATTCCCACCACGGGGTTGTCGCAACATTTGGGACTTTTAGATCTCCAGCCTTGATTTCAGTCTTGTGAGGCCCTGAACAGGGAAACGAGGGAAGCTAAGCCCAACCTCTGACCTGTAGAACTGTAAATAATAAATACGTGTGGCTTTAAGCTGTTAAGACTGCGATAAAACATTTCACCACACATTCAGATTTGACTAATGTTTGAGCACCTCTCTGTGCTAGAGGGACCCCCCTCAGCTTCACAAGCTAAATGTTTCCACATCTCCGGAATATTCATATTTGCTAAATTATTGACTTCTCCTTTAAATCCTGTATGAATCGCGCCACTCTTAGTTTACCTCATTAGCATACCCTTTCTCCACCATGGAGCAGCTGTGCTGTTTGGATTGAGTCCTCAATACAACCAGTCTAACTCAAATAGCAACTCCATCTCTTGCTGCGATGGTTGGTGTAGAGCAGGATGTGTGACACAGGCCTAAGATAACAAGTGTATGGCATTCACCAGGCCAAATGATTGGTTCAGGAGTCAGTCCATGATGTCAGTCCAGTCAGTGAGGTCCAATCATTTTGTTTAACAACAACGGGGGAAGAGAAGTTCTCTACCTTATTCTGGGCACTGTGGCACACAGCTGGGAGGCCTAGACCTGCTGCCACCATTTTTCTCCCAAGAGGAAATCAAATGAAGGACAGAAACAAGAAATACAAAGAGGAATGCATCTGGGGCCCTGATCACACCATGCCTGAAGCTTTTGCCACTTACAGACTTTTTAGTAGCCATCAGCTCAATCGTTTCCTTTCAGACTTTTGAAATCAGGTTTTGAATCAGGTTTTCACTTATTTGCAAGTAAGACCGTCCTGATACATTACCAGTCCTGTTGGCTAGTTGACATATGAAACTCAAAGGAGTAATTCTCAGAGGTCACAGAGCTGCCAAGTGGCAGACGTGGGGTTTAAAACTCCACCTTCAGTGCTCATTTTGTGACACAAATGACAAACGGCCTCTCCCCACTTATCTTTGTCCCATCCTCACTAGTACAATACCTTCACTTTCCGAGGGGGAAATCCCTCCCATCCTAGCAATCCTCCCTCTTCTCCTCATTGTTTGAAAGGGACCCCCCTCAGCTTCACAAGCTAAATGTTTCCACATCTCCATTTCCAGTACCTTCCTACGTATGTCCCCAGCCATCCCCACCACAATTTAAATCCCATAATACCGGCCCATATCTGAAGAGAGCTCGCTTTTGTTCGCTCCCTGCCTTTTCCTTCCACGGGGTGAGGGCGCTGACTCATATGGAAATGGCACAGCCCTTTCCGGGCAGGTGGACAATGAGGCCTTTGCTCGGCACAGCAGGTGAGGAAAAGCGCTCCCCTCAGTGGTCCCTAAACACCCAGGGGGCCGGGCTGGGTCGCGGAGGAAAGTCTCAGGAGGTGGGCAGTGAGCAAACAAAGCAGAAAGCCCAGAGATAAAGGAGGAGCCCCCGCGCTTTAGCAAGAAAACGTTCCATTAATCAATGTCAAGACCTCCCACAGGCCCAGCATCTGAAACAAAATCAAGTAACCAAACACAAGTTCCTTCCTGTCCCATTGAAGGCGATATTATGAATGAATTGGCAAACATCCACGGTGAAAGAGAAAATCAATGGGTCTCCGAGTTCTGACAAAAGCAGGAGAAAGGATGGGACCGGCAGCAGAAAGGTGACACATCCCTCACAAAGCTAGGTGTTTCTTCTAAGGGGTTTATGGCCCCACCAGCTTAATAGCTCCCACCTCCACTTCCTCCCCCGGGAAGGGGGTCTCTTCCTCTTTTCAGACACAGGAATGGCATCCCTCTGCTCCACGCTGGGACCTGAGCTGACTGTATTTTCAACGTCTGCACGTTGGCTGGGCCCAAGCGCTCCAGGCTCCTTGCTGTTGCAACATCCTTTTGAAGGTTCCCCGGGACGTGTGCTGGTGCCAGAGGGAAAGTGTTGGTCTGATGGCCCCTGGTACCCCTCTGCCTAGCAGTGAAGGGCTCTGCGGCCAAGAATGAGCCTTCAAAGGATGAAGGATGCTGGAGGGGACTGTCCAGCTTCCTGCTTTGGGAGAAGTAGGTGGGACGTCTGGACTGACTGTACAGGAACAGCCACCAAACAGAGACTGAACAAGAAGGCCTGTCCCCGGCCAGCCCCTGAGCTGTGAGTCAGCTGGCAGCCCAGCAAAAGCGGGCTTTGCTTTTCTGTTCTGTTCTCTTTCTTTTTCAGAATCTGATAAAAGTCACAGACCCTATTGTTGAGATTTTTTTTTTCTTTTCCTGAGGATTCACACACACTCTGGGGGCCCAATGACTTCAAAGGAGCCCGTCTTAAGAAAAATGGCTTCGCTCTGGAGACAGGCCCACCTGGTATCCTTCGCCACGAAGCCCGGCTCAGGGCATGAACCTGGCACTCGGCAGCAGGGCGGCCGAGGTCGCTTTGAACTAACAAAGGGGCTTAAATCACGGGATGGAGCGTAGCTTCCTTCCGACATCTGGAATTTTAATGAGGTAGGCTCAGGCCGGCAGGGCCAGAAGCAAGCTGGAGGGCTCACAGAATATAGAACATGGAGCTCCTGGGTGGGTTTTGCAGGCATGCAGCAGGAACTCCGCACAGGGTTTTGAGGATGAGGATGCTTTGTTGACTAACAGACACCTTTAGCAATGACCTCCTCCTCTGGGGGTTTGGGGAATGCACTAAAAATCCCTGCATTGTTTTGCTCATTCATCTTGATTAAAAAAAAAAATTTTTTTTTTGCCTCCTTTTAAGCCTGGCTTTAAGTGTCAGGTGAGCACAGGGCTCTCAGAGGCTGGTTTTGGGGTGGCTGACACAGGTGGGGGGACAAGCACAGCCCAGAACTGCCAGCCACTCACACAACTCCCCTCCAAGTCTACTTGCCTTTCTGGAATTTCCTTCTGTCGTGGGGGACAAGTCAGGAGCAGGCCACTTGCCCTGACCCGGCCCCATCACCGTGACAGAAAGGGAAAGGCAGACTCACACAAACCCACCTTTTGCCCTCTTCGGTATAACCTCTCATCAAGAAACGCCCCCAACCCTCTCCCCCAGCCCTTTCTTCCTCCTCTCTGTCTGTGACCCCAACATCGAATGCCCCTTTCCTGGGAAATGAATCGCTTCGATAACAGAAGGGGGCTCCACTTGGTTTCTCTTCTCAAATCTCCTCTCTGCTCAGAACAGGCTCTTTCCTGCCAGAACCAGACTGGCTGAACCCCTCTTCACCCCCTCCCCCAATCCTACTCACCCCCGGGCAATGAAAGAGGAGGAAGGGCAATCAGTGGGCAGCCACTTGTTAATCATGGTCCCTCAGGCATCCAGGAATGGGGACAATTTCTGAGGGGCAGGTGCCAAAAAAATTGGAGAACCTTCTCTACTTCCCTACTTCCCAGCAGACCCCCATCCCTGGTTCAACAGGGCGTGTCATCTGGACTGAACTATGTGTGACCCCGTTTCCTGGGTCTGCATCAGGAGAGATCTGGGGCCCTTCCGTCCCATTCCAACAGTGATGATGCAAAGCTTCAATAGATTCAAGACCACAGAGGCTGAAAATAACTGGAAATTGCCTCCCTCAGGGACTTCACTGGACCAATGAGGAAACTGAGGCCCAGCGTACGTAGGAAAGAACATGCATTTGCAACCTTTGGCATAATAACTCATCTGACATTCCCATACTTTCCAACTCTGGGCTCAGGTGCTGCACGTAGGCCTTTTCATTGAAAAAATGTTCATCACGAGCAGATTTGCAGAGATGACTGAAGGCCTGGGTGGAACAGTATAAAAAACCATCGAGGGCAGTTCGGAGCCTGGCCCAGAGGAAGGGACACGTCTGTCTCTCTACCACAGATAAAATGCGGTGGACAAAAAGAGATAATAATCGCTAGCATGTTAACAAGGACAGCCAATTATGCCACATCTCGCTTCAGACACTCTGGGGCTGCCAGTGGAGTTTATCATGTCTTTCCGATGATTAAATTGAAATCAATGTCCGGGGCGGCCACCGCAAATGTAGATTTTCTTTCAAATGGAAGTGACAACTCTCCCTGCGAGTAGGAAGTGAAGGAGCACAGAACCTGGTCCGTTCCGACAAGGACAATGCATGTGACTCTGACAATACAATCTCGAGATGAGTAGAAGGAGTTCTAACGCACCAGTTACATGTGAACAGCAAGCTTAACAAAGAAAAAGCAACATGTGAGTTAGCTGATAGAACGGCCTAATCTAAGAACACAACCGGCTCCCAACTGCTTTCTCTCATTCCCGGATGTCACAGTCACCACCAGGCGCAGCCACGTCGCAGTACGTTCTCCTTGCTCTCACTTCTCCCTCTGCCCACAGATGTTTGTCTGGCTCCAGACTTTTAAAATAACTTCTCATTTTGGTCTGCAAGCTTTCCCCGTAAGTCTTTAGCACAAGAGCAGTCACTGGGAGGGCAATGGAAGTCGGTTCTCACTGTCCATCGCTGCAGACACAGCTGGGGATAGCCAGCTTCTTTCTAGGGAGGACTGTGGGCCTTGGGACCTGCTGGGGGTGGGGGGAGGGAGCCTGCAGCATCCGTCCTTAAACAGGATGCTAATAGAGGACAGTTAGAGCCCAACCCTGGCCTCCACTGGGCAGCTTCCACCCTCCTGACTCGTTTTGCTTCTCATTCTCTTGAAAGGCAACCTTAGGGTTTTCACTGATAATGCTCACAGAAATGAGAGCTTTCAGATGTAATCTGAAGAAGAAAATGTGTTTTGGATGCTTCTGAGTCAGCAATCAGAGACCTGTAGGGCGACCCCAATGCCGGTCCCTGGCTTAATTGTGTATCAACATCTCATTCAACACCTGCCCTGTACCAAGCACTGCAAACATGAGTACATAGATAGAATAAAGTCCTTGTTTCTAAGCGTGTGAAATCTAGTGAGGAGGACAGACAAGCATGTCTTTGTAGCATACGATAATTGCCATAATAAAGGATAAACAGAACATTATAGGGACCCAGAGCAAAGACCTGTGGCCTGTTCTCGGTGAAGGAGAGCATCTGAGGGGAGTGGCACTGGCCCCCAGAATGAAAGGGTGACGAAGACTTCAGTATGCAAAGGGGATGAGGGTAGAGCAGGGTGTGGAGGGCATTCCAAGCCAAGGAAGGACACAGCACATGCTAACAGAAGCATGATGTGGCATGAAGCAAGTGCGAGCCCTGTCTTCTTCCCCCTTTTCCTCTCCATCTGGCTCCTTCCTACTCAGCTTTGGGTTTTGGGTTAGACAGCAGCTCCTCTGAGATGCCCTCTCTGACCACCGCCATCCCACCACTTGAGACTCCCTACCAAATCACTCTCTTCTCACTATTCCTGCCTGTTCTCCAGGAAAACAAATCACGGTCTTAGCTCTAATGCTGAGTACACTAGCATAATGAAAACAGCATGCAATAATGTTGTAAGAAATAGGTTTTACAGGATTAAACCAAAATTTGTACAAAAATTCCATTGTATGCATTTTCTAGTAGAAGTGTGCTCAGTGTGCTCAGGCAGTTAGTGTCTAAATGCAAAATAAATGATCAAATATTTGCAATTTATATCATGTGAGATCTAGCTGAAAAAAAACCACACACACACACACACACACACACACACACACACACACACCAAAACACAGGGTGTTGAGACATAAGTCCTAAGAGCAAATCCTGTCTCGGTCACTAAGGAATTCTGGAACCTTGAAAGTACCCCTCTTCCTTGGGAGTCATTTTCCTCCTCTGCAAAGTGAAGGGATTTCAAAACCGTGTTTAATGTTGATCCCCACCCTCACCCATGACGCCTCAGTTGCATACTGAGAGAGAACCATTGATCGGCTGCCTCCCACATGCCCCCAACTGTGGGACTGAGCCCACAACCCAGGCATATGCCTTTGACCAGAATCGAATCCAGGTCCTTGAAGCCTGAGGCAAAGCCTGGGTCAGATTTTTTAATGCTACTGGCATTATGTTCTACCACTCACACTTTTGGAATCTTCTCTTTGAAACACTTCCCTGAAATCTAAGCTTTCTTTTCGCCTTTCAAATATAGTGGTACCTCGAGATACGAGTGCCCTAACATATGAGATTTTTGAGATATGAGCCCTCAAGCGAGCGATAGTTGCTTTGAAATACGAGCAACAGTTGAGATATGAGTAATCTCACAGATCGGCCAGCTGCACACGACCCACCAGTTTATCGTGACTCGAGGGTCTCATAGTTTCCCACGCCTCAAGGTTACGGAACGAATTAAACTCGTATCTCAAAGTACCATTGTAATAGCTTCATATGGAGCCCAATTCTCTAAAGGAACACAAGACTCACTGTCAGGGATGGCATGGCATGGGTGAGGATATGGAGAGGGCAGAACTGGCAGAGCTCTTTGATCAGCTGAGAGCAGAGAGACATTTGTCACAGTGTCATTTTGTTCCCTGGGACCTTTAGGGGTCACAACAGTGGGGTTCTAACCAGCAAACTCTGGACTCAAGGCATGACCTCCCAATTCATCACCCGGCAGTTCAGGTATATTTGAACCAAAACCAACAAAAACAGTGCTATGGAACTAACTGCACAGTGTCTCCCAGTCATTGGGGAAATTGCAATTACATTTGCTAAAACTGTAGAAGTGACCTCAGTAAGCTACAGAGCTTACTGATGTTTTAAATTAGAACTTTAAATCCATGTAAAGTTGAAGTTTTGACCTCCTCCAAAAAAAAAATACATACCAAAGACTGATATAAATGGTTGCCTAATAAAACTAGAGCATTTTCAAAATATTAGCAAAGGTAGAGTACCTTCCCCAAAAGAAGACCTCTATTTAGAATGCAAAATGAAAGATAAGTTGCAATTCTGGACACAGAAACATGTCCATTATGAGGAAGTAATGCCACGACAGAAATTTTAATGACTGGCCATGACTATTACAAAGGGATAGAAAAATTGTTAGAATTTGTTAATGTGTCTTCAGCGCTGTTGAAAGCAGAGCCCCTTTTAGTGGACATTCCCTCTAGGGAGTATAGGTATATCAAGCAATTGTAACCTGAACATCTAACTTTTTTATTCAACTCTATACCCACTGAGTAGCATTCTGACACTGATTTGGGTTTTCAAATAAATTTCCATACTGGCTCACCTGCCAACAACAGCTTTTAAGTACTTCCTTGGGGGAATCTACTATTTCTCAATGAAAATTGATGACTTGCCATTTTGGTCTGCTGGCAATGTGTTGGATGTTGGGCGTGAATGAACCAGGGCTCCATGAGCAAATAGGTTCTCCCTGAGTGAGCTGACAGAAATGTCTGCATCTGTGGTGATGCCGCCAGGAAGCTGGCCTTGACATACTTTCTCACTGCAACACCAAGCTTCCAGTGGCCATGGGCTGAATGGATGTCCCTTACAATGTGTTTTCTGTGAGAGGAAGTAAACTTTCTAGAACATTCTCCAAGGGGATGATTGAGAAAGAACCACATTCCTTATGGATAAGAAAGACAATATTCAGGATGCTCTTTGTCACTTATAGGTGTTGTCATTTGCAATGAGAAAATTAAGCAACAGCAGTCATTGTATGAACAATTTATTAGATATTTGTGCAATATCTGCCACATGAGGGATATTGAATAGAAATAGATACAGGTTTCCTTCTTGGAATTTTTTTAAAAAATTATTTTTCATTGATTTCAGAGAAGAAGGGAGAGGGAGAGAGATAGAAACATCAATGATGACAGAGAATCATCAATCAATTGCCTCCTGTAAGCCTCTTACTGCGGATTAAGCCCACAACCTAGGCATGTGCCCTGATCAGGAATTGAACTGTGACCTCCTTATTCATAAGTTGATGCTTAATTACTGAGCCACACTGGCTAATAATAGTCCAAAGGAGAATACATTATTTTATTGAACAAACATTTATGTAGTACACTAGAGGCCTGGTGCATGCCATTCATGCACTGGGGCAGAGAGGGGAAGGGGTCTCCTCAGCCCAGTCTGCATGAGGAGCAGGCCTAAGCTGACAGGCAGACATCCCCTGAGGGATCTTTAGTGCTGCCACAGAGGCAGAAGTGACTCCTGCCATCACAGCTGTGCTTGCCAGCCATGAGCCCAGCTTCTGGTTGAGCGATGCTCCCCCTGTGGGAGTACACTGACCACCATGGGGCAGCTCCTTCATTGAGTGTCTGTCCCCTAGTGGTCAGTGCGCATCATAGCCACCGGTCATTCTGCCATTCAGTCGATTTGCATATTAGCCTTTTATCATATAGGATGCTATGTGCCAGGTATTGTTTTAAGCACTTAATATTGTAATAGCTCATTTAATGCCCCTAATAACCTTTGATGTAGGTACTATTACTATCCCCATTTTACAGATGGGGAAACTAAGGCACAGACATGATGAGAAACTTTACCAAACTCCTGTAGCTTGCAAGTGGTAAAGCTGAGATGTGAATGAATTGTGGCAGTCTGGTCCCAGAATCCTTACTTTCTGCCACTACCATGCCATCGTACAATTGGCAGCTGGAGGACCCAAGGAAGCTTTCACAAATGCAAAGATATTTACACAGAGAATTGAAGAGGGTAGGCAGCTGTTGAATATGCAGCCACGGAAGGAAGCACATTCCAGGCAAGATAAACAGTGTGAGGGAAGGCAGGGTGTCAGAATGCTTGGAACCATTCATTGTTTGCCAACAATAGTCCCACAGCCTTAGCACAAGTTTAGGGTCAGAAAGAATAACTTAACAGAATAAAGGACTTGAATAAGGGTCAAGTATTAGGGACCAACAATGGTTGAGAATCTAGTGTTTTTGAACTTTAATTTCCATAAATTCTATGTATCCCAATATTTAGCTGGATAATTGACTCCATAACAGGGCGTGTGTTTGATAGGAGCAAACGTATATTAGGGCATCGTGAGAATAGTTCAAATCATATCCCAACACAGCATGGACCCAGAGGCAGGCTTAACCATTGCCTCAGAACCTCAAAGTTTGGTATTTCCTGATCTTTCAGGAGAAGTAAACAAACCACATTTATTTTTATATATCCTACAGCAATGCTGGGAGGCCAGGGGCAATCTTCTCTTCTTTAAGAAAAATTCAACCCAATTTCAAAAGTAAGATCTATTCTACTGCTACAAGGACATCTCATGGAACTTTAAAAGCAAGCGGATCATAATAGTAGCACTCCTTGTGAGTAATGAGATTACTCACTGAGTATTAAGCTTAATATTTCCTTTAATTGATTGCTGATTTGCTTCATATCCAGATTCTGAGTTGGGATCTTGATTTAAAACCAGGAAGACTGAAGAACAGGTACATGGTCCCCCCAAAGCTGGATCAGGACAGTGAATCAGTCTGCCAAGGTTTTGGATCCTTTCCTTCTGGGGTGGCGTGACACAGGTAGTTGACATGGGAATTTAACACACTCCAGACATCAGATCCTCAGGTTTGCCACCTGTATCCTTTGGATGAAGAGGAGCAGGTTGTGAACTTTGGCACCAGACAGACCTCAGTGTAAACCCTTGCTTTACCCCATTCTAACTGTGCATTTATTTATTTTCTTCATAAAAATTATATCTATTTGAAATGATATATTTTTGTTTATTTATTATCTATCATCCTCACTAAAATAAGATCAGGGAATTTAAGTTTACTGCTATACCCAGAACCTTGAACATCATAGGCATTCAAAGATGTTTGTTGAATGAACAAATGAATAAATGAATTCAATTTCTATATATTATGCATCTCTATTTCTATAAGTATATGTACTATAGAGGGACATACGGAAAGATAGTTCACAAAAGGCTAGCAGTAGTTGGCTCTGTGTAGTGGATACTCTCTTTCCCTCTTCTCCAATTCCTTATTCCCCAGTTACATATGCCTAAATACAAAAATATATGTGAATACATTCTTATTATATAAACTTTCAACAATATGGGAAAGAACTATATAGATAAAAGGTAGAACTTCCCTTTCATTCTCTATCCAATGATAGAGAAATCTATCAAAGTAATCTACCCAATGATATGGGAATCTTTCCCTTTTGTTAAATGTAGACCCACAGCAATATTTTTAAACCATGGTCTATTTAAACTATGTTGATAAACGATTTAACAATGAGTCACTAATGTATACTTGAGTTGTTTTTACTATTATAAGAATATTTGTGCACTTGTTACTATCTTCCTGATATAATTTCTAAAATTAGAATTGCAGGATGTTTCCGTGGTAAAAGAATAAATTCTTAATTCTACAGGTGCCATCAAAAGTAAATTCTCTTTCTCTTCTGAGTCATAGGGGTCCTTAGCTGCATGTCTCTAAGGAGTCTTGTGCCTCCATCATTCAGAAGAGGGAAAGAAATCCTGTCACTTTGTTTCAGTGGGTGTATTGGTGATGGCACAGAATGAAGGGCATGGCCTGTCCTGTTGGGTTGGCCTCGTGGCAGGACCAGATGGCTCTTTCATTTATGGTGTAAATTGAGCATTAAAAACACTATCATGGCTCTTAAGTGACCTGACATTTGTAGGCTAAGATACAAGTAAACCATCAATCATCAAAATGTCAAGCACATTGGTACAATCCAAACATCTTTGCACCTAAATTCAAACTGTTAAACTATCATATCACATCATCTCATAATGTACAACATACAGGTTCAATTAATGGAAGTGACCATCTGGTTGGTCAACAGACAAAAACCTTTCAAGATAATTTTTGCTTGGATGACCCCAGGATTTCAAGGCGGATTTTCATGAACCCCCCGCTACTGATACATTAACAGCAAACATGCTTGTTGATGCAGATTTGAAATGTGCCATTCATTTTTTTTTAAATCTTTAAAAATTATAGTTGACATAATATTATATTAGTTTCAAGTGTCTAACATAGTGATTCAATATTTATATAACTTCCAAAGTGATTACCACAATAAGTCTAGCAACATCTGAGTGCCATTCAATATTTTAACTGCTTTACAGAGATTAATTAAATCCCCATGATAGCCGAAACCGGTTTGGCTCAGTGGATAGAGCATCGGCCTGCGGACTGAAAAGTCCCAGGTTTGATTCCGGTCAAAGACACATACCTTGGTTGTGGGCACATCCCCAGTAGGTGTGCAGGAAGCAGCTGATGGATGTTTCTCTCTCATTGATGTTTCTAACTCTAGTCCTCTCCCTTTCTTTCTGTAAAAAAATCAATAAAATATATTAAAAAATAAAAATCCCCATGATAGCCCAATGAGGTAGGTATTTAATATCCTCAACTGACAGACATTAAAAGTAAAACATATTATTTAAATTGCTTAGTATCACACAGGAATTGTGTGGCAGAACCAGGATTAGAATCCTACCAATGTAAAATCCTACTTGCTTAACCAATTGTTCTGTGCTTCCTCTCAACATATTTGGACAAAGAGGGATATGCAGGATTTTATATATATATTTTCCTATTCCCACTGGAGCACTGCCCCTGATGGCTGTTTTATTTTTTTAAATAAATCTTTATTGCTCAGATTATTACAATTGTTCCTCTTTTCCCCCCCTATAGCTCCCCTCTACCTGGTTCCCACCCCACCTTTTGCCCTTCTGTGCCCCCACACACTATTCTCATCCATAGGTATGTGATTTTTTCCCAGTCTCTTCCCACTGCCCCACACCCTTACCCCTGAGAATTGTCAGTCCACTCCATTTCTCTGCCCCTAATTCTATTATATTCACCAGTCTATTCTGTTCATCGGATTTGTTGTTCATAATTTTTATCTTTACTTTTTTCTTCTTTTTCCTCTTCTTAAAGAATACCTTTCAGCATTTCATATAATAGTGGTTTGGCAGTGATGAACTCCATTAGTTTTTTCTTATCTGTGAAGCTCTTTATCTGCCCTTCAATTCTAAATGATAGCTTTGCTGGATAGAGGTTGTAGGTTCTTGCTATTCATCACTTTGAATATTTCTTGCCACTCCCGTTTGGCTTGCATAATTTCTATTGAGAAATCAGCTGACAGTTGAATGGGTGCTCCTTTATAGGTAACTGTTTTTCTCTTACTGCTTTTAATATTATCTCTTTGTCTTTTGCTCTTGGCACTTTAATTATGATGTGTCTTGGTGTGGTCCTCTTTGGATTCCTTTTGTTTGGGGTTCTGTGCGCTTCCTGGACTTGTAAGTCTCTTACTTTCACCAGGTGGGGGAAGTTTTTGGTCATTATTTCCTCAAATAGGTTTTCAGTATCTTGCTCTCTCTTCTTCTGGCACCCCCATAATTTGGATGTTGGTATGCTTGAAGTTGTCCCAGAGGCTCCTTATACTATGTTCATATTTTTGGATTCTTTTTGCTTTTCTGGTTGGGTGTTTTTTGCTTCTTTGTATTTCAAATCTTTCACTTGATTCTTGTGGTCCTTTAGTCTACTGTTGTATCTCTGTATGTTATTTTTTATTTCAGCCCGTGTATGCTTAATTTCTAGTTGGTCTTTTTTCATATACTTGAGGATCTTGCTAAATTTATTAGCCTTTTCTTGAAAATTCTTGAAAAACCTTATAACCGTGGTTTTGAACTCTATATCCAGTCGTTTGCTTTCCTCCATTATTTTCATTTATGACCTGTTTCTTTGTCTTCATATTTTGGCTGCTTCCCTGAGTTGATAGAGTGGCTTTGTGTGATAGGTATCCTATATGGCCCAGTAGCTCAGCCTCCCCATTTACCTGAGGTGGACACTCTTGGTACACCCCTTTGTGGGCTGTGTGCACAGTCTTATTGTAGTAAAGCTTTGATTGTTGTTGGTATCACTGGGAGGAATTGACCTCCAGGCCAATTGGCTGTGAGGATCAGCTGTGTCTATGCTGGGAGAACTTCTGTGATGGAGACACCCTTATGAGACAAGACTTTCAAAAGCCTCTGTGCTCAGCTTGGATGGGGCGGAGTCTCAGGGCAGAGCAGACAGCAATGGCTTCCTGTCAACCCTGTCCTAATTGGCCTCTGGGTCTCAGTGTTGTGCAGTAATCACTGCAAGCACCTCTGAGAAAAAGCCACCCTTGAGTTTTGCCCACTGCCAGACAGTTCAATTTCTCCTCAAATGAATCTGGGTCCCCAGAGTCTCACCCAGAACTGGAGTTCAGAGCTGTCAGGAGCTTTTGTCTTACCCGCTTCCCCTCGATTGAGAAGCCAGCCATATACTCAGTTACTAGTCCTCTCCGTGCACGTGCGCCTCTGTACCTCTGACTTCTGCAGCTTCTCTGAGTCTCAGTGTGGTTTTAATATTTCCTTCTAGTTGTAGAATTTCACTCAGCCAGCCTTCCTGTGATGTCCATTTTGTCTTTTAGTTGTAGTTTTGAAATTGTTGTGCCAGGAAGCAGTTTAGGTGTTTACCTATGTCACCATCTTGGTTTCTCAGGATTTTATATTTTTATTCATTTTGCTAACTGGCCTTTTAGAAGGATTTTATCAGTTTAAAACTTACAAAAAGTGCTTGAGTCTGTTTTCCTAATCTCTGTTTCAACATTGAGTATTATGTTGTTTTAATCTTCGCCAATCTGATAGGTTTTTTTAAACAACCTCCTTTCTTTTTATTAGCATTCTATATAAGAATATTTTTTTCCAAAGGCTTATTCACTTTTTTATTTTATTTCTGGGATGGCTTATTCATATATTTAATCTGTCTTTTTTTCATTGGTCATTGTTTCCTTATTGTAATATTAGAAGTCATTTTCTTTTTCTTGTTGTTCGTTCAAACCAAGGATATTTTTCCCAATGATTTTTAGAGACAGTGGAAGAGAGGAATGAAGAGTGGGAGTGAGGGGGAAAGGGAGGGGGTGAAAAAGAGAGAGAGAGAACCATCCATGTGAGAGAGACACGTCGATTGGTTGTCTCCCACACTTGCCCACATTGGGACTGGGATTTGAACCTGCAACCTAGATAATCCAACCTATGACCCTTCAATGCATAGACCAATTCTCTAACCACTGAGAATACCAGTCAGGCCTAGAATTCTTTATATAAATAAATCCTTTGTTAATTTTTATTCATGTTTATTAACTTCATTTGGTTTTGGCACACAGGAGTTTAAAATCTATTGTGTTTAAAAAATGTAAATACTATTATGATTTCTGAATTTTATATCATGCTTATAAATATTTTTACCATGCTGAGTTTTTTAAAATATTCATCCATATTTCTTTTTAGTGTTTTAACAGTTTTATGTTTTTCTGCATTTAAATATTTAATATATCTAGAATTTATTTTGATTTAAAGAATGAAACAAAGATTCAGCTTGATTTTGTCACAAAATTACAAGATAGTTGACCAAATGTCAATTTATATAAAAGAAAAAAAATTTATGGAGACAAGCAGAGAGAGAAGGCACATTATTTAGAGAGGAGCAAAGATAAGAATTACAGAAGAGTTTTCATAAGAAACTATAATATAATGAAGAGACATCTTCAAATATCAAAAGAATATAAAGCAAAATTTGTTAATCCAGAATTCTATATTTAGCAATTTTTTTTCCAAATATTAAGATGCAATAAAGACCTTTTCAAAAAAACAAAAGCTGAGATTACTTATTGTCAACAGACCTGCACTATAAGAAATGTTAAAGGCAGTCTTCAGGCAGAAAGAAGTAATATCAGGTGAAAACTTGAATCTTCACAGAGAAAGAAAGTACTGGAAAGGGTAAAAATGAAAGTAAATGTAAAATAAGTTTTCCTTATTTTTAATTGTTCTAAATATCTAAAGATAATTGACTGGATAAGGGAAATATAGTAATATGTTATAGGGTTTATAACATATGTAAAAGTATAATGTATAACAACAATAATACAAAAATAGAAGAAATGAATTTGAAGGTAAACTATTGCCAAATTCTTATACAATACAATGAATGGAATAATAATATTATTTGAAGGTAGATTGTAATTATAAATGATGCATATTATAAACCTTAAGGCAACCACTAAAATCTTTTTAGATAGGTATAACTAATGAGCTAAAAATAGAATTAAATTAAATAATTAAAAAATATCCAATGAATGCAAAGAAACAGGAGTAAAGGAACAAAGAACAGAAGAACAAATCAAAAACAAATGGCAAGATGGTAAATTTAAATTCAATCCTATCAATAATTACATTATTTGTAAACAGTCTAAACACACTACTTAAAAGAGATTGATTGGAAAAGCAAAACTTAACTATACACAGTCTAAAAACAACAAACTTAAAACATACAGACATAGGTAGGTTAAAGGTAAAAGGGTGAGAAAAGGTATATCATGCATACACTAATAAAAAAAATGCTGGAATCACTATATTGACTATTGCAAAGTAGATTTCAGAATGAAGACTGTTGCTAGAGATAAACAGGGACATTAGTTAATGCTAAAGAGGCCAAGTCACAAGAAGCTGTGTGTGTTGAAATTCTGTTGTCAGCTGTGGACATGTATTTCTAGGCTTGTTATATCCTCTTGGTGAAACAATGAAGCCGCAAAATAAGAGGCAAAAAATACAGAGCTGAAAGGAGAAACACAGAAATCCACAATTACAGTGAGAGATTTCAATGTTCCTTTCTCAACAAATGATAGAACAAGTAGACAGAAAATCAGCCAAGTTACAGAACTCTCAAACAATCTGATCTAACATTTATAGAATATTCCATCCAACAAAAGCAGTGTATGCCCGTACTTTTAAAATGCCAGATAGAACACTCACATGGACCCTTTCCTGGGTTATAAAATAAATATAAAAGAATTGAAATCATACAGACGATCTTTGCTGGCTACACTACAATTAAACTAGAAATCAATATCAAAATAATATCTGGAAAAAAAATCCCCAAATACATAGAAATGAACCAAAACGAAGTTGCTCATTTGAGAAATGAAAATGTCTCATCATTTATTCAAGCCTCCTTTTAAGTCTCTGGTTCGGTTTTATTATTCTCTTCATCTGTCACACACATACTTTTATAGTTTATCCTAGGTATTTCATCTCATTTTGTCTTATTTTATTGTTACGGTTGCTTTGGTGAAGGGGTCTTTTACGACATTATATTTTCTAACTGCTTATTACTTGGCTCTAAGGATATTGATTTTGCTTTTTTTTAAAAAAAAAAATGATGGCCACCTTATTGAACTCAATGTGTCCAATCATTTTTATTTTATTGTGCTTTTTAACTTTGTGATCCAATCCTCTATAAATAACGGTAATTTCCCCTGCTTTATAGATACTTGTGCGCTATTCCTTTCTTCTTTTGTCTGACTGTATCGTCTAACACTTTTAGAAAATAAAGCCGGTCGTGATGCCCAGGGCGGCTGTCTGGTTCCTGATCTGGAAGCGCAGTGGACGGGTGGGCTGGGGGGGCAGACGCAGGCAGGTTCACCGCACGAACGCGCGGGGAGGGCCCAGCTCCACGCAGCGGACACACTGTCAGCGGAAAGACTCTCCTTTAAAAGCCTGGAGATGGGTTCCCGAGCGCTCGGGCCAGACAGTTTCCGCTGGCTTTCGGAGAAGGGGAGGGGCTGGCCGGTGATTTACAGGGTGTGCAAGCGCAGCCCTTCTTGGAGCCTGCAATTTCCCCCGGGAAAGCTCCTGGGAGATGTGGGGCTGGTGGTCTTTCAGGGCCCCCAGAACAGGTACCCAAGTTAGTCTTTTGGGCTTGTGGGGACCCGCTGAGAGCAGCCCCCGGGGGTGAGGGTGGGCAAAAAAGGCTGCACAGGCGCTTGTGGCTGGCTGTCACCAGTGGGAGGAAGGTTGCTCTAAGGCAGTGGTTCTCAACCTTCCTAATGCCACGACCCTTTAAGACAGCCCCTCATGTAGTGGTGACCCCCAACCAGAAAATTATTTCCGTTGCTACTTCATCGCTGTCATTTTGCTACTGTTATGAACTGTAATGTAAATATCTGATAGGCAGGATGTATTTTTGTTGTTACAAATTGAGCATAATCAAAGCATAGTGATTAATCACAAAAATAATATGTAATTATATATTGTGAAATATTTATTTCTAATTACAAATAAATGAAATTTTGTCTTGAATCATGGTGTAGCATGGGCAACAGTCCTCATATGACAACAGTAAAAGTACATGGCTACACTTTGCTACACTGAGGAGCAGTGGTGTGTTGGTTCCTAAGACCATGGGAAATAGGTGTTTTCCAATAGTTGGGGTCGCGACCCACAGGTTGAGAACCACTTCACTTCTCTAAGGACTCAGATACAATCTCACTTGCGTCACAGTGTCATCTGAGGCTTCCCCGCACCTCCCCGGGCCCTGGAACATGACCAGGCCTCAGTGAGGATGGATGGGCCGGTGGCCTGGTCAAAGAGCCCACGGGGTCTCTGGTGCCAGAGAAACTGGCCACGGCTTCCCAGGTGTGAGTCCGGCCTCTGCAGCGCTGCAGTGGGGATCATCATGCACACTTCACAGGAAGGCGGGACAGGGATTGCCTTACACACACACACACACACACACACACACACACACACATGTCCCAGCCCCGGGCGAGGCACACCCGTGCCCCCTGACTCGCCTTCCCCTGGCTGATGACATACCCTGTTTCCCCGAAAATAAGACAGTGTCTTCTATTAATTTTTGCTCCCAAAGATGCGCTAGGTCTTATTTTCAGGGGGTGTCTTATTTTTCCATGAAGAAGAATAGGGTACATATTTATTGTCGAACAAAAAAAAAAGGAAATTTATTAACCTGTCTATGGGATGGTAGTCGTTGTCATCACCAACCAGCTCACTGATGGGCCGCAGTGCAGCCGGAGCTGTTCAGGCAGGGCGAGGTCTCTTTAAATCAGGAGTCAGACGCCTGACGGTAGCTTCGGGGGTCTTCTATTCCAGGGAGGCCTTATGTTCAGGGGAGGCCTTATCATCGGGGAGGTCTTATTTTCGGGGGGGATGCCTTATATTACAGCGAGAGGCAAAACTGGAAGTAGGTCTTATTTTTGGGGTATGTCTTACTTTCGGGGAAACAGGGTAGGGGGAGGGAAGGATTTTCCTGACCCCTGGGGTATAGGATCAGGGCCACTATGGTCTGTGCACCAGTCTACTTGGTTCCTGTGGTGTTCCTAGGACTGTGTTGTCCAATGGTTAGGGTGAGGACAGCCCCAAGGGGCAGTTTCAGTTTCTAGGGTAACGAAGGAGGACTGGAGAAATGCCTGCTATGTTTTGCTTCCTCTGGTACCACCTAACATGATATAGACTGTGACAAGGACAGGCCGGGTGAATCCAGTCATCGGAGGCAGTGGGACAACCCTAAACCCACCTCCCTGCTTCCCTGTCCAGCCGCCCTACCACCCAGAGAAGGTTTCGGGGACAGAGTCTCACTCTCCTGTTGTGACAGCAGAGACACATGACCGAGAGACAGAAGCTCATCTTCAGGTCACGCAGTTGCTGCAGCTGACCTAAGTACCCCTCCCTCCTGTCCCTAAGTAATTCACTGGGGGGAGACTGAGTCCCCGCAGAGGGGTGAGAAAAGAAATGGTAGAATGGCTGTCCCGGTGGAGGAATTAGGAGCAGGACGAGGCAGACGGGGTAAGGGGTGGGAGCAGAGGGAATCGTGGAGCTAGCTGAAACCACAAACTGTCTTGCAAAAACAAAACACACAAAAACAACAACCACAAAAAACAAAACAGGATGTTTTGAGACATGGATGTTTTTCTTGCGAGTGCAAAATAAAATGTTGCCAAAAGCCCAGGAATCAATCAGAGAGCGACACAGACAAAGAGCTGGCCTTTAGCAGATATAAAGAGAAGAGCAGAACGATTCAGCGGCAGCCCTTTCTGAGAGCGGAGAACATGTGTTTGCTTGCAACAAACTCCTGCCTTGCTGGAATTCCTCTGGCCTGTGGCTGCACTCTTTGATTCTGTGACACACGACCCTGACCCTGGGGAGTATTCCTATTCGCCCAGTTGGGGTCTGAATAATACAGAAAGTTTGCCTTTGTGACCTCCTTGTGCTGTGACTGATGCCGAGGAGGAGGGGCCAGGACCAGGTCAGAAGAATGGCCTTGTGTGGAGGAGGAGAAGCCTGTCAGTGATGGACAGGAGGGACAAGGTCAATTGGCAGCGAGTGGGGGGCAGGGATGGTCGCTAAAAGAATGTGCCTGGCTCAGGGTAAGAGGGCTTGAGCCAGCGGCCCCCTGAGCATCTCTTATGCTGACATCAGGCTTGTCTGACCCGAGGAACATCTGGCTTACACATCTTCCAGGAAAAGACATGTATAAATTCTCCGTTTTATAACTTCCCTGTGAAATGAATTCCTGTAATAGTAACGTTACTGTTACTCTTTTATTATTCCAACTGGAGGCCCAGTGCATGAAATTCATGCACTGAAGGGGGAGGGGATCCCTCAGCCTGACCTGCACCCTGTCACAGTCCAAGAGCCCTCAGGAGATGTCCGACTGATGGCTTAGGCCCGCTTCCCTTGGGGATCAGGCCTAAGTTGGCAGTTGGACATCCTAAGCACTGCCACAGAGGCAGGAGAGGCTCCTACCACCGCCGCTGCGATTACCAGCCCTGTGTTGGTCAGAGTGCATCATAGCTACCCGTCATTCCTTCATTCTGTCGATTTGCATATTAGCCTTTTATTATATAGGACTGTTTTAGGAGGCAAATTTGGAGACAGACAAACCCTCAAATTTTTCTTTCCTATCAAAAACTATCCACAAAGAAAATCAAAACCCTCAACCAGCTAAAATGTCACATGAGTTTGGGCCACTCCTTTCTGACTTGATTTCCTCAGAGTGTGAGAGTCAGGTGTCAGCAGGCCTATCCTCTACCAAATGACAAAAAGAAAGAAAAAAAAAAGAAAAAGAAAAAGGCAGTAAAAGGAGGTGAAGTACAAATCACAGAGTTCTAAATGTGTCTGGATGCTGGCAGCCCTGTCTGTCCGCTCTCATCCCTTTTTCCACAACCGAGCGTCCCCTAACAGTGCCAAGGACTGGCTGTTCAATGCATAGAGGACATTGGTCATGTGATAGCACAGTAGGTGGCTCTGTCAAAAAACACCTTTTGCTTTTACATGAAGCAACCACCTCACTGCCTGGAGCAAGAGCTGCCCTCGCTCTGGAGTGGCCTGCAAGGAAAAGGCTCGAATGGAAACGCACACACACACACACACACATACACACATACACAAAAACTTCGTCCTTTTGAAATAAAAAGTAGAAGGAGAATAAACTCATCCTCCTCCACATGCATTGTGGCCTAAAGGCCTGTCCTGCTTTTGACCACGTCTCTGCTTAGCGGAGGGGAGGACGAACAGGGGCAGGCTCAGGGGCCCTGTGAACACTTCAGGGGGATGATCCAACCACAGTGCGTGTGGAGACCCCAAACCAGGCAGATCAAATCCCTCCCCTGAGAAGCTGGGATTGCAATCAGGAGGAGTTAGCCTTGGGGCAGCCAGGAGGCCGGAGGGGGAGGCCAGCCAGTCCACAAAGAGGGAGGCCGGTCTGACGAGAAGACTGCCCTGGTCAGGGACAGTCCCTGGGGACTTTCCAGTCCCTGACCCAGCTGACCTGCATTCTGTGAAAAAGCCCCGAGCCTTTATAACAAGAAACCCCCATTACAGGTAATAGGGCAAACCCAATCCTGTTGAGTGTGAAAGTGAATGTGAACTGAGTGTCTCCTTTGCCATTGAAAGGGTCTAAGACAGGAGCAAAAGTCCTTTAACTGGGCAGCTCACCTGTGCATCTGGTTTCATTTCCCTTGTGCATGGCACTGGCCATCTCCACCAGCCACTCTCACCTTTTTTTTTATATATATAATTTTTATTGATTTTTCACAGAGAGGAAGGAAGAGGGATAGAAAGTCAGAAACATCGATGAAAGAGACATCGAACAGCTGCCTCCTGCACGCCTCCTGCACGTCCCCTACTGGGGATGTGGCCGCAACCAAGGTACATGCCCTTGACCGGAACCGAACCCGGGACCTTTCAGTCTACAGGCTGAAGCTCTATCCACTGAGCCAAACCGGTCTCGGCCACTCTCACCTTTTGATGGGGAGGGTTTCCCATATCTGAGTCACCTCTGATTCTGTGTGGCCAGGAAAGGCCACCTGATCGCCCACATCCTGAGCCATTTGTCTCTCGGGTTGCCACGTGATGCTGATGGGGATACTTAGAGGCCCTGAGAATCACTGAAACACATTCTTGCACAGACAGGACTGTTGCACAAAGGAGTCTAGCACTTATTAAGTTAAACCAGAGAATCTGCTCTTTCACTGCCACATGTTTGGGACCCTCTGTAATCCTGTTTCTTTCTCAGTACCCCAGACCAACTAAACAAAAGCCTCTTTGTAGAGGGAAGTCTAGTGACCCGAGAAATAGACGGAGGGTCCCACACTCTCCAGTGGCCTTGGAGTGTATAGGAGTGAAAGAGTTTGGAGTCGGGAATCCTGATTTCCAGAGCTGACTCCGGCATTTGCCAGAAGTTATGACCTTGGGTGAGTCAGACTTGCTGAGAATAAGTCTCTAAATCTGTG